>JABUQX010109166.1:0-5000 GCA_015478945.1 Trachelipus rathkii
ATTAATAATATAAATTATAAAATAAATAATATAATAAATTAATAATATATAAATATATATTAAATATAATATAATAATAATAATAAATATAATAAATAATAATAATAATAATAATATATAAAATAATAAAATAATAATAATAATAATATATAACAATAATAATAATAATAATAATAATAATAATAATAATAATAATAATAATAATAATAATAATAATAATAATAATAATAATAATAATAATAATAATAATAATAATAATAATAATTAATAATAATAATAATAATAATAATAATAATATATAATAATAATAATAATAATAATAACGCTTTAATGAAAACTAAAATTAACTAACAATTGTGGTAATTGATAATAATAGAAATATATTTCATAATTTTATTTAATGAAACTCAGAATAAATTTAAATAATTAAGTATTAATTGTTCTATTTAATAATCTGACAAAAAAATATTTACTAATATATATATATATTATATATTATATATATATATATAATATATATAAAATATATATATATATATATATATATATATATATTAATATATACTATATACTATATATATATATATATATTATATATTTATATATATATATATTTTATATATATATATATATATATATATTATATATTATATATTATATATATATATATATATATATATATATTAATATATTTATTTTTATTATATAACTATAAAAATATTTAATAATATATAACAATATATAATATAAAATATATATTATATATATTTATTATATATATATAAATATATACTATATATATATATATATATATATATATATATATATATATATATATATATATATATATATATATATATATATATATATAATATATATTATATATATATATATATATATAATAAATATAAATTAATACGGTATATATATTATATATATAATATATACATATATATATATATATATATAAATATATTATATATATATATATATATATATATATATAATATAATAATATATTATATATATATGTTATATATATATATATTATATATATTATATATATATATACAAATATATAATATATATATATATATATATATATATAATATATATTGAAATGAATTCGAAAATATTTGAAATAACTAAAAATTATAAATAAAAAGATATTAAAACTGTTTTTAGTTGAATATATTTATTCTAAATGTAAATTAATCATGTATAAAATTTTTATCTTTTTTTTTAAATAAAAAGTTTTATACGATAAATTATTTTGTCGAACTCTTCAAGTATTTATTTAAGTATTCATTTAAGTATTCAACTGAGTATTCATTTAAGAATTCATTTAAGAATTCATTTAAGAATTCATTTAAGAATTCATTTAAGTATTCATTGAAGGATTCATTGTAATTCTCATTTGTTAAGAATTAAATAATTTAAATAATAATTTATATAATTAAAAAATAATAATTTAATTATTACTGTTATTGTACTTCATTTTGGTGGTAATTATTTATCTGGTAAAGAATACGTCATCATGTGCAGATGAATTTCTTGTCTATATATAAAATATATCATCGAGACAAGGAGCCTCCAAGCATAACCCGCGGGCCAATATCGGCCCGCGAACGCCATCAATTAGGCCCGCAGTAGAAAGCCCTGGTTTTATCTTTAACACACTTTTAATTAAATTAAACACTCACAATTAAACAAACTGTAAGAAACTATAGTCACAAAGAACAAAGTAGTCTCACTATATTTCGCTTTTCAGATCCCACATGTCGTTCTGAATTAATACTTAGGTATGATGACCTACCTAGGTCTTGGCAATTGGGACTTAGTGTAGGAGTCAGTTTGACCCTTAGGCTAAATAAAATGTTTGGAGACCCTTGATCTAGAAGAGGAGGATTGCTTGCCTATTGAGGGATATGTCATCATAGGATGGTTACTTTTTTGTTAATTAATAGGATAGGTTATTATGGTGAGAATACCTTGTATGTTATAGGATATATAATCATCTCAAGGAGTCCTTGTTTGTTAAAGGATATATAATCATGGCAAGGATGCCTTGTTTATTAAAGGATATATATAATCATGGCAAGGATTCCTTGTTTGTTAAAGGATATATAATCATGGCAAGGATGCCTTGTTTATTAAAGGATATATATAATCATGGCAAGGATTCCTTGTTTATTAAAGGATAAGTCATCATGACAAGGATGATTTCTTCTTTGTTTAAAGATACGTCTTCATGGCAAATATTCATTGACTATTAATGTATACCTCATCATGGCGACGAATTTTTCTTAAATGATAAAGAAAGATCCATTATTTTAAGGCCATTTGATTCTAAAATCTCTTAGACTTAAATTTGAGTATAATTTTCCCAAGTTTCATACATTTCACATCAAATAAAGGTAAGATGAAGCATTATCTGAGCACAAAAACGTCGATTTTGAGAGGTTTTTTATTTGTTTTGAATTTGCATTTGAAGAAAATGGGTTTAGAAGCCATTTATCGAAATGGTTTTAAAATTGAACTATAAATAAGTAAATCTATGATCTAAAATCACTTGCGATAAAATTTGATATCTGCCTTCAATACCCAATAACATTAAGTACCTGAATGGAATTTTTTTTTTTTTAATAAATGAAAATTTAATCTTTTTTTTCTGATCATCTGATAGATATGATGTATTCTGAGCATTTGGAATTTGGAGAGATTCATCTTTTTTATCTAAATCCTTTTTTATATACCCAACCGTGCTTGACACGGAAGAAAATCAAAATTATAAAATTAATAGAATTAATTCTGATAATAGCAATTACTGCAGGAAGTCAATAAAACTTTTATGTATTCCTTAAAAGAAATATTAAATTTTTATAATTTTAGTTACTTTTTTTCTGTTTTGGTTATGATTCTGCAGATATTATCAAGTCTAAATAATAATAATAATAATTATACTACTACTACTACTACTACTACTACTACTACTACTACTACTACTTACTACACTACCTACTGACTACTACTACTAATTCCTTCTACTACTAAATACTACTACTACTATAATAATAATAATAATAATATAATTCAATAATATAATATAATAATAATCATCATAATGATAATAATAAAATCTTAATAATAATAATAATAATAATAATAATAATAATGATAATAATAATAATATAATAATAATAATAATAATAATAATAATAATAATAATAATAATCAATCATAATAATGAATATAATAATAAATAATGATAATAACTAAATATAATAATATTATAATAATGATAACAATAATAATGAATAATAATAATAATAATAATAATAATAATAATAAATATAATAATAATAATAATAATAATAATAATAATAATAATAATAATAATAATAATAATAATAATGATAATAATAATAATAATCTTGAAGTAGTTTTCGTCTAAGAAATATTTCTTTAAAAGTAAAAATTCCGTTAATTAAAAGCAAAAAAACTTTTGTTCAGAAGAAAAATATCAAGGCCGCTCCCCTCCCCTCATGAAACTCACCCTCCAAAAGTGTTGAAGCCTTCCCCCATTTTAATCCCCCCCCCACGAAAATAAATGTCCGGAATTATCTCATTCTTTTATGAAGTTAATTCTAAAGAGCAACGTTGTCTCAATCCCACAACTACTACAAAAATAGTAGTAGTAGTAGTAGTAGTAGTAGTAGTAGTAGTAGTAGTAGTAGTAGTAGTAGTAGTAGTAGTAGTAGTAGTCGTATTAAAATAATAATAATAATAAATAATAATAATAATATAATATATAATAATAATAAATAATAATAATAATAATAATAATTAATAATAACAATAAATTAATAATAATAATATATAATAATAATAATAATATAATAATAATAATAATAAAAATAAAATAATAATAATAATAATAATAATTAATAAATAATAATAATACTACTACTAATGCTAATAGTGATCTGGAAAAATAATAAAAATAATAATAATAATAATAATAATAATAATAATTAATAGTAATAATAATAATAATAATAAAAATAATAATAATAATAATAATAATAATAATAATAATAATAATAATAATAATAATAATAATAATAATAATAATAATAATAATAATAATAATAATAATAATAATAAAAATATAATATAAAAATAATAATAATAATATAATAATAATATAATAATGAATAAATAATAAATAGTAATAAAATATTATAATTAATAAATATAATAATATTAATAAATAATAATTATAATAAAAAATTTATATATTTTATGTAAATATAATATATATATATATATATATATATATATATATATATATTCTGTAAATTATTCTTTAGTATTATATTATATATATATATATATATATATATATACTATATAATATATATATATAATTATATAATAATATATTATATATATATATTTACATACATATATATATATATACTATATATATTATATTATATATATATAGTATATATCATATATATATATGATATTATATATATATATATATATAATATATATATATATATATATATATATATATATACTCCCAGAAACTCCCCCCATCTTGGCACTTTCTCCCTTTCCCCTCCTTCCTTTTTATAAACTTTGCATTTAAGAATATACATTAAATTTGACTTATGAAATTTTTTGTTTCAAATAAATAACAATGAGTGAAATTTTTTCCCCTTTTTTAAAGAAATTTTTTAAAGTGTTTTTTATTTTTGCGCTTAAATATTTTGTTTTTAAATGGGACTTAAATTTTAGCGTTTTCAATGGAGTCCTTTAGTTACTATAATTTCGGCAGAAAGCATCATGAGAAAGCTATTATATATATAATATATTAATATATATATTTTATATATAATATATATAAATATAAATTTATATATTTTTATATATATATATATATTTATATATATAATCATATATTTATATTTAATATATATATATATATA
>JABUQX010109166.1:30000-39502 GCA_015478945.1 Trachelipus rathkii
ATGTACTAATATTATATATTATATAACTTTACTATCTTATATTTATATATAACAACAACTTATATATATATAACTTAACCTACCAACATATATATGTATATATATGTATAAATATATATTGATGATGATGATATTATATATATATATATAACATATATATATATATACTATATATATATATATATATATTTATAACTATATATACTCTTTATATATAATATACGCATATAACATATATATATATGCTGCTGCTGCTGCTATAACCTTATATATGGAATAGGGAGGACATAGCCATATCTGATGCGATGTATATACCAATTTTGGGCGTACCCCACGGTGTGTTAGGCTGTGCGAAAACATCTCTCTGCACTCCGTTGCTCAATTATTCATCCTTCTTGTGATTCACCTTCATAGAGGGTACTCTAGCGTACTCTCTATCGTACATTAGAGTGCTTGGTGGACGATTAGTGGGAACTCCTGCCCTCCCCCTCTTCCACACATATACCACACAGGCTTACAAACCGACACCCGAACATTTTATTTTTAAAGGAGGGGTTCAATATTGAGCGAGAGTAAATAGGGGATATCAAAACTTGAATTTTAGGAAACCTTTATAATTTTAATTCAAATGGGATAATTTAGTACAAAATGTGACATAGGGTGACCTCTAAAGCGTTGATTTCGAGCGTTTTCTTTTTCTTTGTCCGATTTTATGCTATGATCATAATTAAAACAATGTGTTTTTATATTTTCAATTATAATCAAAAGATCTTTGTAGAAATGACATATATATATATATATATATATATATATATATATATATATATATATATATATATATATATATATATATATATATATATATATATATATATATATATACTTACTTCTTATATATATATATATATATTTATGAATATATATATCATATATCATATATATATATATATATATATATATATATATATATATATATATAACTACTATTGTGCTCTTTCTATATATATATATATATATATATACACTTAATATATTCTATATAACATATATATATATACATATATATATATACACATATATATATATATATATATATAACCTTAACTATATCATATATATATATATATATATATATATATATATATATATATATATATATATATAGCATATATATATATATATAACTCTTTCAACTCAACCTATACTATACTACCTCACTGCCTGGACACTTATAAGATGACTCTCAGTTTATGGGAAAATTTTCGATGATAAAGAAAAACAACGAATTTCAGGTATTTTTCTTTATTGTGGCATTTTCTATTAAAAAATTATTAGCGTTATTTGCATTTATCTATGAATTTTTAATATTTATTAGGTAAACTTTTTATAAAAAATTATAAAATGTTTCTAGTAATTATGACATTATTAAAAATTAACAATTATTTATTATTATTACATTATTATTATTAAACTATTATTATTATTATTATTGTGTGTGTGTGTGTGTGTGTGAATGTGTATTATTATTTAACTTTAATATAAATTTGATTTTTTTGCTCTTTTATTTTCGATTATTACTATAATTTATGGGGGTATTTTTAATTTTCAAAAACTCCACCACGGACCCTTAGCTTGCCGGCAGGGCTTTTACTTTAACGGGGACGTGAAGATAGCCAAAGAATGGGGCGAAGGCCCCACCCTGAGACTCAAACCAATAAATATCAAAATATCGTTGTGTCATGAAGTCTCTTACAAACTTTGATTCATCAATTTTTAAACTGAAATAAATAGCCTAAGCTACTCATTTTTATAAGACTATTGTGTGAGAGCACAAAAGCTTACTTATTTAATTTCTTTTCACTTTCTGTTAATATTAATTAAATTACATTTAATCCCAGTATTTACTAATGTGTTTACCCTAAATCATGAAATTGTTTTAGTTTTTCTGATCTTTCGTTCTGAGTCAATATTATAAATAACCTATCTATCTATATATATATATATATATATATATATATATATATTTTATATTCTTATACTATATATATATATATAACCACTTCTATCTTATATATATATATATATATATATATCAGTGGCATACCTGGAAGAATACACTTGGGTGTGACAAAGGATTACATATAAATAACCTTATATATATATATGCTACCTAAAATTTAGTAATTTTCTTTCTAACATACACTTTAATAACATATATATATATATATATAACCTTATATATATATATATATATATATATATTTACTCTTATAATATATATATATATATATATATATCTATATATATATATATATATATATATATATATATATATAATATTTCACTTATATATATATATATATATATACTATATATCTTTCTCTATATATATATATATATATAACTATATACTATATGCTATATAACATATATACATATATATATATATATACTATATATATATAACAGCTACTTTAACAATATGTCATATTTGAAGGAAAGAAAATTATTTTCACGTCCTTTTGAATAAAGCTATGTTTATTTATGTGTATTATATGCATAAGATTGACTGACTCAAAAGCCTGACATAGGCTTACCAGTATTTTTAAATGTTATTTTTAATTATATAAAAGGGTAAACAACACTTATTAATAAGAAATGTTACATATAATTGGAATTCAATAAGCACAACACCTTCACTGCCTCTATTCCAAAACTTAACTGGCAGCAAATATATAGTAAACATTTCTTTTCACTCTGTCCACCATAAGTGAAAATATCGTATTTTATTGATAGATATAGATAAGATAGATAGATAGATGGAGAAATAGATGAATATAGATAGATAGATAGATAGATAGATATAGATAGATAGATAGATAGATAGATAGATAGATAGTAGATAGATAGATAGATAAAAAGAGGAGATAATTTTTTTTTCAAAAATCTTTTTTTCAAATTTATTCGTACGATTTCACTGGGTGAACGAAAGTTTCGTACTCGTGAAATTTGCTTATTTTTTCGCTCAACAGCAAGGTATGACGCTTGGCTTTTTCCTATATATTTTATATGAAATATGAAGATCTACCCGTACGCCCATAGCTTTGACATTTATTCTTGGGAACAGAGTAGGAAGGAAAATTTCCAAAAGAATTTAATTATTATAATTTTACCTAAAGGCAGTTTGATTTTTGTTTATTTATTTTTATAAATCAGTTTCTTTTACACTTTCATGTAAAATTCTAATAATTTATTTTACTTTTATTAGGCCATTTTTATTAAAGAGACTAAAATTATTGGGTGGGAGCTACCACCCCTGCCTACCTATGTAGCATGATTATATATATGTATAACCCATATGTATGTACAGCCAGCATAACTTATATATATATATATATATATACCTTTTTATATATATAACATATATACTAAATATATATATGTATACATGTATATATATATATACTATATATATATATATGTTTTATATATATATATTTAGCAGCATATATATACATAATATATATACATATATACTTTTTTACACTATCATAATTATATATATATATATATATATATATATATATATATATATATATATATATATATATATAAATAAATAACTTATATTTATATACATATATATATATATATTACTCACCTCTGCGTGTGTGTGTGTGTGTTTGTGTTTGTGTTTGTGTGTGTGTGTGTGTGTGTCTGTCTGTCTGTCTGTGTGTGTGTGTGTAGGTGTGTGTGTGTTTGTGTATGTCAATAATTTACAACTCTTCCCGCTCCCAACTGACCATTTCCAATTTCTTTCTAAAAGTCGAACTGTAGCGTCACTTGCCTAGGATTTATCCTATCATAAACGAACACATCTGTTCTGAACTCTCTCTCGTGATATGCCTTCGCGAATTGGCGGCTTCGGTAAATAACCCAAATTTTAGTTACAAAGTCACTCTGACCAAACTTAATTTTATTCTGGTATTTGAGCTTAAAACTACAACTCATAAGAACTACAATAGCTGGGGAAGAGGAATACATTTGTTTGGAATCCTGGTATAAACTTGATTAAGAAAACCGCTTATATTTATATTTATATATATATATATATATAATCTCTATATATATATATATATATATATATATATATATATATATATATATATATATATATATATATATATAAACTCTGATATATATATGCGCACTTTATATAACTCAACATATATACTCATATATATGCTTATATATATATATATAAATCATATCTCAACTACAATAAAAGGAATACATTTGTGGAATCCTTGTAAAATTTTACGTTGGGAAAATGTAAAAAATAAATAAATAAATAAATAAATCAATAAAAATAAATATTGAGCTGTTTTTTTTAGGAGAAGGGGACATAGTATATATATATATATATTATTTGTAAAAATATTACACGGCAATGTAAGGGGCTCGAGCCAACGGGGAACACAGGGGGACACCATGCCGGGGGGACGGAGGAACCCCGCGACACTAAATATAAGAGCGGGGTTCGGAGACCCTCTCCCGGAGAAGGAATCCCCATGTAGTTCCCGGAAGGCAGAGAACCCCATTTCTACCATCGGTGCGGTATGGGAGTATTCTTTAGTTAAAAAAATAGCAAAAAATTTAATAGAAAGTCTATTTATTTTTAACGAGTAACCAATAAAAAGGTCTCTAAATAGGCTCTCTAATCATATTATAAATAATAATAATTTTTTTTACATTTTCTATGTAAAATGTTCACTGAATTCAAAAATGTATTCCTTTTCACTGTATCTTTTCCTTGTGGTTTATATATATATATATATATATATATATATATATCCTCTGCTACTCATTGGTATACACTATGTATATATATATATATATATGCTATATCTTTCTATATCTTGCTATGCTATATTAGTTATCAATGCAATATAAATAGAATTTTTAATATTATATTGAATTAAAAATTATTTTACTTTATATGTTATATTTCATTTTATATTTACGCCTATATTTAAAAAAGTGATTAATAACAACCTTTTATATATATTTATATATATATATATTTTCACTGCTAAAAATGTTACTGCTCAACAATGTATTCCTTTGCACATCTATTGTAGTTTTGAGATATGAGTTGTCAGCTTTAACCAAATTTACCTTTATTCTTAATAATAAGAAAAGTAATTAATAATTCGAAAATTTTTGTTTGATATCAAAAAATAAAATTATAAATAGAAGTAGTCGTTGTGTCGCAGGAAGTAACAGAACCCAATCAGGTTGCAAATGACTCGCCTTAAACCAGGTTTTTGATGCAAGATTCAAAATAGTCAATATAAATCTGAAAGAATAACCGTTATATTTAAAACAATTATAAATATTAAATAAAAACTCTCTAACTTTGAAGGACTAACTGAAGGTATATAATAATATATATATATATATATATATATATATATATATATATATATATATATATATATATATATATGCCCTGCTCTCCATATACATGCTGCTGCTATATATAACATACTTTGCTCTTTCTTTGCTACCTCTTATATATATATATATATATATGTAACATATATATATATAACATACATATATATATATATATGCTATACTATATGCTATAACAATAATAACCTTATATAACCTTATATATATATATATATATATATATACTATGCCGCTGCCCTGGCCACCATAGTGGAGGCCACGCACCTTCAGGAGCGGCGCCTTTCACCGGGCCGGTTCACAGGTCGAGAGAGAGGATATAAGAAAGGAAAAGTCGGCACAGGGAAGGGCGCGTCGAGAGCTGGGCATCTCAGAAGGAGGTGCTCTTGAGAATTGTAGCATCTGGTGCAAGTGGGGGGGAGGTGACGTTGTCTAGTTTAAATCTATGTTTATATTGCATGAGTCTCGGGTGGTGACCTGATCTGCACCGAGCGAGGTCCATTTGGCCTCTTCTGGACAGCGTTTCTTCTCTAGGGGAAAGTTTTGGGGAGGGGGTATTTAATAAAGTGTTATTTGGGCGGTTTTGAAGGTAAGTGTTTGTTAGGTGGTGGGTATGGATATGTGAAGTCCAGGCCTATTGGGAGAGGCGGGAATTATATTGCATAAGTGTTGTAAATAGAATTGTGCTGAGGTGAGGGGGTTTAGTCTTTGTCGAGGGGATTGGAGAGAATTTGGTGACAAGAGTGGGTTGGGTTACGGGTCTTCTGATAAAATTGAGTCCCCACCATCTCCAGATGTGTGTGGAAATGGGGAGATGGAGGCTATGTGTAAATGTTGGATTGGGTGGTTGGTGCAACCTGTGACAATTCTAAGGGGCTGTGTTTTTCGGGAGATTTGGCAGTTTATTTGTGTTTGATGGCCAGAGTGCTGGGAATTCATACTGGAGAAGCGTAATTTAAGTTAGTTCTAAGAAGTTTGTTTATAAGTAGTAGTGAGTGTGTGTTTCCTATCGCTGAAGTTGTATTTGGGAAAGGGTTCGGAGGGTGTTTGGTTTTCGTTGAGTTGGCTGGAAGGGATTTGAGACTATGGGAAAAGCGTCATGTGTGTGTGTCATAGGTAAGTCCTATTATTTTTGGGGTTTTGTTTAGTGGGAAGGGGTTGTGTTCAGAGTAATAATTAAGGGATGGAGGGAGGATTGATGACGGTCGGTGGTTAAAAGGGTGATGAAGGACTTAAGGGGGATGCAGTCATTCTGTTGGTGATTAACCAGTTTTCTAAAGAGTGTAGGTATTCTTGGGTATGTTGTGTGGCTGTATCTGTTTACGTCTGGGTGCTGAGAAATGGAGCTAATGTCGTCTGCATAAGTGATAAGTATGGTGGAGTGAAGGTGAATTAGGGTGGGTAGGTCTGCAATTAAAGAAAAAGTTGAATAAAAATGGAGAGAGAATGGTTCCCTGTGGGACGCCGTTTTGTAATTTGATGGAGTGGGGAGAGGTTGCTTTTGTATAAGACTTTTGCAAAACGGTTGGTGAGGAAATTAGGAAAGCCATTTTTGTCATTATTTTCTAAAGGGGAATGGAGGATTTTTTTAATTGAGTGTGGTGGGATGATTATCAAATGCTGTCTATGTCTATTGTGAGTATTTTCAGTCTATGGGAGTGATTGGTTGAAAACCACCACATTAATGATGTGTTGTGTGAGGGAGTTGAGGGTGAGTGGTAGTAGAGTGGTTGCTTTTAAATCCGTGTTGACTGGGAGAGGAATAGATTGGGAAATTTTATTTTGTAATAATGTTTTACCAGTTTAGTGATGAGGGAAATTGGGCGGTAGGAGGAGGGGGAGTTAAGGTCTTTTTTTGGTTTGAGTTTAGGGTTATGGTAGCGTTGTTTCCAGGTGGAATGTAGTTTTGTTGAAGATTTCTGTGATTAGGAGGATTGCATTTTCTCCAAGGTGTTTTTATGTTGCAGGTTAGATAGGTCTGGGCTGATGCCCGTTGAATTTTTAGGGTTTTTAATGGTTTCTGTTGCATCATGATTGTTGTGAATGGGGTAGGGGTTGATGTGTCTAATTTGAGTTTTCTGAGTTGTTTTTTGTTTTCCTGTTATCAGGGGTGTGTTGGTTTGCGGAAGATCTTAACGCCAATGTTTATGAGACTGCTCTGGTGATTGTTGTTTAGGGAAGGGAGGAGATATTAGGTAAAGATGGAGATTCATTGGGATGGTGGGGGTTGTTTCGTGAATTGTTTAACTTTTTGATGACTTGCAAGTTTTCTTATTGTCTTTGCGCGAGATGTTTTGTTGTAGGTATTCAGAGAATTTTTAGTAGTGTTGGTGGTTATGAGGTTAGAAATTTGGGTGTTTAGGTTTGTTATTTTGTTAGAAATGTGGGGTGTATGGGTTGAGTTTTCGGAGGGAGTTTCTTCGTTTAATGAGTTGGCTAGCTGATGTTTGGGTTTAGTTTGGGATTGTATGATTTTCTGTGTCCCTTGGGTATGTGAAGGTTTGCAGATTTGATGATTGTTTTGTTTAAGTGAGTGATGGAGGTGAGAAGGGATGTTATATCGTGGATTTGTGTTGGGTTGATGTGAGTTTCAATATAATTAGTATATGCGGGCCAGTTTGCTTTTTGTAGTTTAGTGTATGTTATAGTTTTTTTGGGGGGGATTGATGGAGGGAATTTAGGGATAGGAAGGTTGTCCGATTGTAGGTCAGTAATGGTGTCCCATGTTAGTAAGTGGTGTAGGGAGGGGGAACAAAATGTGACGTCTGGGGAAGTAGGGGATTGGGTTGACTTGGGGAGGGATTCGGGTGGGGAGGTGTTTTGATTTTGGATATTTAAGGGATTTAATTCGCTAAGGATATGGTTGCCTCGGATGTCCCAGAAGGGTATTCTTTGTACCAGAAGGCAGTGTGGTGGGCACAAATCTCCTCCGAGGATGAGATTTGGGTATGTGGATAAAGGTGTTAGTGGGGGAGTGAGGTTATTTGGTGGGGGGTTTGGGGAAGTGGGGTGGCGAATATAGAGATTGATGATATTATAGGTGGTCTTGTTCAAGAGGATGGAACAGGATTGGGATTTTATTAGTGCGTTTGGTAATAGCGTGGAGGTGTCGGGGTTGTGTTGTGGTAAGTTATATTGTTCTGGATCAGTGTTAGGAGGGATTGTTGGGGTGGATGGGAGGTGGAGTAGATAGCGTCATAACCATAAAATGTGGGGAGTGGGGTATTTTGGGGGAGGGAGGCTTCTTGAATGATGGCTATATGGATATTATGTTTTTTAAGGAAATGGTTGAGTTCTATTGATTTATTGGTTAGGCCATTGATATTTAATTGTAGTATATTGAGAGTTAGGGGGTTAGTTTTGGGGAGGGGGGATTTTGAATATTAGTGGGAGGTTTGCATATTGCGCAGAAATAGCCTGTGTTATCTCTGGGGAGATTTTGGAATGGGGAGCAGGTCAGGTGAACCCACCCGAGACAGCTTTTGCATTGAATGCTGTTTAGTCCTACTATTAGTTGGCATATGGGGCAATAATATCTGAGGGGACCTGGGTTTTTCTCGACGTCACCCGACCGAAGAAGAAGCAGTCCCATCACCAAGAAAGAAGAAACAGCTACAGCCAGAAAAGACAGATTGGAGATGTTGTTAAAGAAGTGAGATAAAGGTATTAGAAAAACAAAGATGTCTCCGACCTGTGGACCCGGCGCCCGTCCGGATCCTGTCGTCAATGTCCCTCCTGGTGGAGGGGGGGATGTTGAGCGTTCTTGTAGCTTCCCCCCCGGGGTTCCTTATCACTCATAGTCGAAAAACAAAGTCGAAAAAAATAATCAATTTTGACAAAAAAGAGACACATATATATACATATATATATATATATATATATATATATATATATATATATATATATATATGCTATATATATATATATATAATATCAGGGCCGTAGCCAGAATTTTTTTCGGGGCTGCGACTTTCACGCAAATGGTTACATTTCAAAGATGTTAGAATTTATATATATATATATATAT
>JABUQX010109167.1:0-7500 GCA_015478945.1 Trachelipus rathkii
TGGAATTATCTAAATCGCCTAATCTTGGTTATTCTAATTTAAAGTTCTCACGGAAAATAATACTGAAGTTCTTGTTTGATCCTGTTCCATCCTGCTACAGGGACCTTCTTCCAATCACGGGAGATCGGCTATCAAGTCAACAATATTTCATCCAGCTATTTCGCATCAATAAGATGCCCCGAAGTTCATTCCAGTATCTACTTTTAAAATATTATATGTAAACCCGTTTTTCTACTCCTCATGGTAAGCTCCCCCGACATGTTAAATATCTTCTCTTTCACATCAATCTTAGATCTGGTGCTAAGCTGAATCTTCCTTATCATGAATTAATAAAACTTTTAATCTACTTAAGTTATTTTATAAGGCATTTGATATAGATTCTTTTTTCATGAATGTAAACATCAGAGTTTAATATTTTGATGCAGTTCCTTCTCTTAAATATATCGATCAACTGCGGATCTATAAACTCAAAGGGCGTTTAGCCAACGGGATAACGTATACCACTGTGCAGTTGAGGGTATGATGAGGTATTTCGAATGGGGGTTGTGTCATGTTTCTGTCTTGTGTAAGGTAGCTAGAGTCCTGTGTGATATATTCCATTCTTCGCATTAATCGCGTAGGTAATAAAACCACTACTTCTTCATCACTGAGCAAGACCACTTGGTATCAAAGGGGCTATACGGTGAAAAAGAATAAAGGCGGAAACACCTCCACCTTCATTGAAGTAGACTTCGTTATTTTTAAGTTGTCTACTTACCAGCAAAGTTTTTAATGAGTTTCTGATGACGACGCGCTTTACCTTTCTGAGATCATTAAAGAAACATTTCCTTTAATAAATTTAGTAAATTGTTTTTACATTGTAGAAAATTCATCTCACAGATCAGTTTACTTTTTTAGAAGGTCAGTTTTTTTTTAAAATTTCTCATAAAAGGGTAAATAACGCACTAATACTCATTATTCATATGAATCTACTGTTCTCAATCTCGTTTAGTAAGAGATTTGTCAGCAGTACAACACTCAGGCGTGTTACTTAGGATGAAAGCTCACAGAGTAAAAACCGTGATGTTAAGATTTAACCTTTATATACTTTTAGGAACTCTATACGTTGAGTAGGGAACAATATGGTAGCACAAACATGACCTGACTCATATCCCTCTTTGCCTGCCCGAACAAGATTAAATACTGTGCTGTTTAAAGACAATCCCTCAATACTTTTTCATGAAAGAATTCATGTGTAAAAAAATACAGTGTGAAGATAATGATGGAGTAAATGTAAACTAGTAGGTTCCTAATGATTTCTACGAATGATGCATAAATCATCAAATTATAATTTCTATTCGTGCGATTAAGTTCTCTCATTCTCTCACTTTTTGACAAATTTGGATACATCTGTAATCTTAAACTTCTTGGTAACACCGTGTCACCATTATATTTAACATCTGTTCGAAATCTCGACTTCTTTAAAAAATGATTAATAACAGAAAGTTTCCCGCACCCTGAGACCTGACACAGCAGTAGCAGAACCGGACATTAAATATTACCAACTCCATTTCTAGATTACACCTGAAACTAATGAATAAGAAGTTTCATCTATGTTATAAATGGTCACTAGACTCAATAGAATACAATAACAGGAATGGAAGGAGAGAGGGAGATACCAGAATCATGATTTACTCATTACTGTGAGTCTGAAAACAAACAATTTTACTAAAAAATACGATGTGAATCAATAAGTTTCATAGAGCAAAGATCATAAAAACCAAGGTAGGAGGTAGTCGGGAGAAGTTATTTACTGATTTACGGATGAGGTAGTAAAACATACAATTTAATAAAAAAATGACTTGTAATCAAGATACATAGCAGGGTGGAGTGTGGGAGGCAGTTATTACGTATTTACTTCTTAAGGTGTGTAAATCGACCAACACCGGGTCATTGCAACTCAAACTCTACAGATTCCGACTCCCTTTCCAATTCTTCTACGGATATGATCCCTAAATTCACCTGCTCACCATCAATTAATTATTGGGCGGCAGGGCTAATCTCGTTCTACGACAGGATTACGTCAGGGACTCTTTCTCCTCTCTTACTACCATATCCAAATTCAACCTTCTTACGATTAATTTAAATTTTAGGGGCAGCGGCCTCCCCCCCCCTTTTTAAGGACGCAGGGTACGACTCGAAATGGAACCATTAGCCTAATCTTCGCTCACTCGGAAGCCGCAACAAGATAAGCGGACATATTTTGCGTTCGCTCTCGAATTGGGAAGACCCCTATAAATCCCTAGCACTTGAAAATCACGTCGGATCGAGCCTTAATACCTCAAAGATTATATTCCCAAAAGTTTCAGCATACCTCTATTACCTTTGAAGATTATCGCCTGCCCCCGCATCAGATGCTGCAGTAAACTACTTGTTGAATGGAACGCAGCACGATACAAAAATACTACCGCCAACACTGCGTTTGCAGCTTATTGCGCGTGCACAGCGGTCATCATCTGCTTACAGTCTGCGTACTTCTGCAACCATCTCCCAATTTTCAAGTATACTGGAATAAAAATTTATTAAGTTATAAAATGCCTCTACATCTTGAAGATATAATCAAATTTTGAAAGATCTCAAAAGTAATGCAACAATATGCCCATGCATGTTATAAACATCTACTCTATTCTTCAAAAGAGGCACCAGTCGCCAACCTCCACTGAAACGTCTGGCCTCCTAAACTTCAAAATTCTTCAAAAAAACAACATACTATCACCGTCGAACAAAACGAAGGCGATGATTGTAATTCAAAGATGAAAAGTGGCCAAACCATTAAGTCGGACGAAGAAAATCATCCTTATAAATAAAACAGTTTGCACTAGAAATATATTCTATTTATTTTTCAGTGTAATAAATCCATACGTACGTACAAACATATATTAAGGTAAAACATGGAAATAACCTTTATCAGCTATGTTAAGTTATGCACACTTAATATAATTTAGCAATTAATACGGTAGTTGGCAGGCACTCGCGAGCCCACAAAAAGCCTAATCACTTAACCAGCATTTTCACTTAACGGCGAGGTTCTTCCAATACGCATAAAAAGACGCTATTTTATATATAAATATAGATAATATATATATAAATAATATATAATACTTATAATATATAATATAATATATAGTATAATAGATGTATAGCTATATATATAATATAATATAAATAAAAATAATTATAATATATAATATGATATATACTATATAATAAGTCTATTGTATAAATAATAATATAATATTTGATAGTAAAATAAATATATATTATAATTAATAATATAAACTATATATTTCGTTGCACAGATACCAAATTTAGCGAATACGATACAATACTCGCAATTTTCGATTACCTGTACCGTACAAAATTTTTGGCCGTACCGATACTTTATCCCTATATGCTAATATATATATACCGGTATATTATAATATAATATTATACATATATATATAATTATAATATATATATATATAGATATATATTATACTATATATATATATATATATATATAATCTATATATAGAATATATATATATATATTATATATAATCACAACACTGCGTAACAAATCATATTTCTCACACTGCCAGCGGGTGCCCAGCCGTAGCGTCGCGAGAATTGATTGCTCCGCATTAAGATTCTCACGTTATTAAAAATAAAGTTTTAAATGTATATATACTCAGCGCGACCCAGTAACTTTTTACTTATTCGGGCTCCTCTCATCTCTCGGTTCTCTCTCTCTCTCTCTCCTCGGTTCTCTCGTCTCCGCTCTCTCTCTCTCTCTCTCTCTCTCTCCGCCTCTCTCTCTCTGTCTCTCTCGTCTGTGTGTGTGTGTGATCTCTCTCTCTCTCTCTCTCTCTCTCTCTCTCTCTCTCTCTTAAACTCCTATCTCTCTCTCTCCTCTCTCTCTCTCTCTCTGCTCTCTCTCTCTCTCTCTCGTATATATATATATTTATATAATATATAATAATATATATTATAATATATATATATATATATATATATATATATACGCTAAAATAACTTAAATAAATAAAGTAGCTTCTTATAATACTAAGAAATCAGCAACATCAAAGCAACTTAGAAATCCAAAAGCAACATTAACAACAATATTATAGCTAATTCTCACTACACAACTCCGCATCGATGCTTGAGCACTCAATAAATTCACCTTTTATAATGGATTGAAAAAATAGCAATATTTAATAGCGATGATTCTTACTCTTCTTAATTTACATAATCTTATTATTATTATGAAATTTCATTTATTGACACATTTCACAATAAATAAGAAATTTTATGGTTACATTATGATAGTGTAAAGATCGATCGTCATAATTAACTCGTGCTAAGCACGAACAGCACGAGTATAAGAATCGCCTATGAATAATATATAAATTAAATATAGATATATAAATATATATATATAATAATATATACTATATATATTATATATATTATATATATAATATATATAAAGATATAATTAATAATATAGGATGTGCAATATTTGGTAATCATTCGTATTCGGCCTATCGCCAAAATACCAATATTCGGTATCCGGCTTTTTGCCGAACTATTCGCGCCGAATATTGAGTTTATAAACAATAAAATACGTCAACATAAGGGAAAAAGTTATGTCAATTTAAAATTAAATTTTAGGAACTAATTTTCCAAAAAAAATAAAATAATATACCAAATTTCTGTGAAGAGCAAATCTTTATAATTTTCAGATCCTGTAAGGGCCTTGACATTTTGCAACTTATTCTAAAATAGAATTCATTTATGAACGAAAACCAAACATGTAGCTTGTAACCAGTGAAATAAATGTTGATCTTTTCAGGTCCCGTTTACAAAATGCAGAAGCATTCACGGATTCAATATAGCTTTTAATCTGTAAAGATAGTTATTTTACTTGCCAGAAGCATATCCTCTCATTTCACCATTCAGCAACGGCAGCTGCAGCTTAAAACTTTACACATGCAGCTGAGTGTCAAACAGCATAAATAATCTCAAGACGTTTCTACACGTGGAACAGAACTTATATATGCTTTAAAAGATTGTTGAACAAAAGTTCCCCATCCATTACGCTGTGAATGCAATCAGAAAATGTTAACTGATTTTCAGTGGCAAAATAATTCCATTTACTTGAGCCATTGACAACATCACTAAAACAAGCATAAACGTGAAGTAACAGTCGCCCAATTATCCCTTCCCAGTAGCAATAAATCTATTTAAAAGGCAATTAAAAAAGCAAAGCTTCTGTGAAATTACACTCGGTGAAAAGCTTAAGAAATCATAAAAAAAACTCTAATGTACTATGTGATAAATCCTTTCGGTAGCACTTCATAATCTGCGATTCAACTAATTTTCAACATGAATCAATAGAATCAGTAAAAAATATGGTCGTGGAGGCATGGAAAGAGCATGAAAAATTGTAGCTCCTGACTCTTCGCTGACGATGATTCACGTAGTGGGGAAAAAGGAATTAAACTTTTTATAATGCATTTAAAAGAAAATTGTGCATCAAAATCATCATAAGAAAGAAAGTGAGGAGTGAAAAAAGAAAAGTCCCCATCGTCTGACGATGTGATATGAATAGAAAAAAAGGCTACATACGAATTTCACAAGAAATAACAAAATATATAAGTTGCCACTTTCACCATGAATACAATATATTCCCTCAATGGTAAAAAACACTGAAATATTTATGAATTTGAAAATAAACTAGCAATAAAATACCTTTCAAGCTCCACCATCATCAGTCGAAAGTGAAAGAATATTAGAACAGGAGGAAATATTTATGAACCACAAGAAATAAGTTATCCCCTGAAAATGAGAACTGCTAAGTTCTGTCATTTTAACCTTAAGCTTATTCAAATGAAGTTTAGGTTAATATCTTTAACTACGAAAATTTCAATTTTCATAATATTAATATGTAAGTTTGATCTTGTAGAATAGTTATTTACTTTTATTTATACTTTGTACATAACACTGAAACATGAAATCTTGATTGGTTTCGCAATCTATTGAGTACTGATTCAAAAATGTAATCGGTTTTGCATATTCACATCGCATTTGTGAATTGGTGGTATAAACACAGATTGTTAAAAATTTTTATGTTACCTGTTTCAAAGGTCTATCACAACATTGGAATATATATATAAAATATATATATATATATTATATAATATATAAATATATATATATATATATATATATATAAATTATATATATATATTATATATAATATATATATATAATATATATATATATATATAGCAGAATTGAAATTGAAAACAACATCACAATATTTATTTGATACAGTCTTGATAATTATGTAAACATAAATTACAAACTATGAATAAAAGTAATATGACAACAAGAATGTAATAGAAGGAATGGTTTTAATGTAAACATACCTACAATGGTAGTAACTCTTCTCATAGACGATCTAGGTGCATAGCGGCGGAAACCCTCTATTAAGCTCCAACAAATATTCGACCACATATTATATCCCACGTACCTGGTACCGTCCTTCCAGTAACCTTAGATCTTGATGTATGCGTTCACCCTGCTCCATCACTAACATCCGCCTAGGTTATTCCGGAAATTTTCTTAGGAGAAGTAAGAAGTTGCAACTGAACTCTCTACATCCAATGAGAATGAAAAACTGTCCAGCATTCCTGGTACAATGTTATGTTTCTCGGCTTCTGTACCCAGAAAAATTCTTCGACATGCTGAAAAAGCATCTACCACGCTCGCTCTAACACATCATTGTTGTAGCAAAGGCAGCATCACGAGGAGTGTCCGAATTTGTGGGCCATCAAATATCCCAACTTTTTCCTTCTCGTCACTCAGACCAAGAAAACGAATTGAGCATATATAGCGAAAGCATTCACCATCATCCAGGCCTTCACAAATTGTTTCATCAAACCAAGTTTTAGTGTAAAGTGGAGTTAAGATGTTTTCTCCTGTACAGGTTCAGTACGATGATCCTTTCACCTGGCTCAAGTTTCCCTCGGTGCCATTCTCTTTGTCCATTATTCCTTTGTGCCCGGCCTTCCCAAGCACTGGAAGCACGATATGGTGAAACCTCTGCTACCGAGCAAAGTTTACCATTTAGGGCACGCATATTTACCATCATCTGTACCTGATATCTAGCCTCTCAAGACTGTGGATATTTGCATATCCTCTCTCATCCGTTACCGAGTACCCTATAGAACGAAGCATACCTGTTGCCGTTGTTTAACAACACACACTTTAAACTGCTCTGGAAGTAAAAAACAGTCGCCACTCACCTGCATCTATGCTGATCCCATAGCGAGCAGTAGGCCTGCAACTTCACTGCAATACACAAGAGTTACCATCGACGAGCCCCGCAACTCGCTTCTCTGTTACATAAAATGTTAATCTTGCATGGTCCAGTATCATATTTCAGCAACTCGAAAGCCAACAGCTCAGGAC
>JABUQX010109167.1:12500-15000 GCA_015478945.1 Trachelipus rathkii
ACAGCCCTAAAATTCCTCCATTTGTATTTCATTCTCCCTCCTCCCCACTTTTCTTTCCCATTCTCACCCTCTTGCATTTCTCCTCCCCTACCACCCCTTCATTCATAGTGCAGCTAAGTAACTCCCCACCTCTTCCCACCTAATCCTCTCCTCCGTATCCACTCCCCATCTCCTCCCTTAATCCTTTCCCCCAACCCCTCCTTCTTCTTCTTTTTATTAACTTCTTTCCAAAACATCTTACTCCCCGATTCAAATTTTCCGTCACTCTTCTACACCATTCCCCTTTTGCCTTTCTCTTCGCCCTCTCCACCGCCTCTTTGTTTCCACTCTAATCCTTCTATATTCCTCCCAGCTTCTCTCCTACTTCCCAACCATTTCACATAGGCCTCCTTTTTCCTTTTTACCACCTCACTCACCTCCTCACTCCCATTCACTCCCTTTCCTTCTGCTTGCACCAACCTTTTTTACTCCACATACCCTTCCTAGCCTTCACATATTGCCACTCTTCTAAGATCTCTTCCTCCCCTCCACCTCCCAATTCCCCGTCTCTCACATTTTCCACCTGTCTCCATAACCTCTTCCTAAACTCCTCCACACACGTATCTCCTCCAATTTTTCCACTTTTATCACCTCCACTCTCCTCTTTTCTCCCCTCTCCCCATACCTTCCTCCCACCTTAATCCTGGCAAGCACAAAATAGTGATCCGATATCCCCCCCTCCACCGCCCTCAAATACCTTTACATCTAATATCTATCCCACACGTTCCCCCTACACACACCAATCTAGTAAACGCCTTCCCCCGTTATCTCACTCTTCCATGTATACTATGATCTCACTTTTTTTTAAACCACGTATCTCCCACTATCATTCTTCTTTCGACACACAACTCTATCAGACTTTCTCCATTAGCATTCCTTCTCCCCTACCCCAAAGGTCCTATATTCTTCCACCCACCTTCCACTCTGATCTCAATTCCATAGACAATTTTTTTCATTTTACCCCAACCTTTCACCACAACTCATTCAGCTCCTCCCAAAATCTTTCTCTCTCCTCCTCCCTCGCTCCATTCACTGGTGCGTACGCACATACAAAAACCCACATTTCCCCCCCGAATTTCACTTTTACCCACATAATCCTAGAACTCACCTGGTTACACAGTCTCACCTTATCCCACATCTCTTTCCTCATAACTATTCCCACCCTTCCCGCCCTCACTCTCTCGTTCACCCCGAAATCATACCCTTGTATTCTCCAAAATTCATCTCCCTCTTTCCTTTCAACTTAGTTTCTGTTATCCCTAGCACATCCAACCTTTTTTCCTCAAACATCAACCCTACTTCCTCCCTCTTCAAATCCTCGTTTACCCCTCTCACATTCATACACCCCACCCTGATTACCACTCTCCTCCCCATCTTTCCCTATTTCTATAAATAACTCAATCAGGCTGTACGCTTTATGGGAACCCCCACCCTTGGTAATTCCCAACACCAAGGGCTACCACCCCGCTCACCAACCCACAATATCAATAACAAAATGTTAAAATAATATAAGACACAATAAAAGGTTAATTACTTAAAAACTCCTTAAAATCACTTCCAATAAAAAAAGGTTAAAATGACAATATATTTCTTCCCACCCCCCTTCCCCCTCCTCCTCCCCCCTACTCCCTCCCTTTTCTTTCCTCTTTAAAATTTACACACGTTAAAAATTTTATCCATTAAAAAAACTTTATTTAATCTTTAAAATTCTTTAAAAATCTCCTATATTTACAAATATATAAAAGTCGCTTATACTTATTTTAAATATAAAAAGATATATATTCTTAAACGAACTTTTAAACTTTACACTTCTTAAATGTACGTTAATTCCTATTATATAAGTTTTATTTAAATTTTGGTTTTTTAGTAAGAAAAGTGAGTTAAGACATATAGGTTTCAAAACGTAAAAATAAATACGCACAAGTTTGCACCTTAAATTTTTGCTTTACGCATATAAAGAATGAACAAGAGAATAACTAAGCTAAACAGGAAACGTTTCACTCTTGTCTTTTTTTTTTATTTTATACCAGTACTTTATATGGTGTTTATAAAGTATATAGTACAAAGCATGCACATAGATATTTTATTTCCCAAATAATAAACTCTTGAATTTATGTTAAAAGATTCAACCTTAAAAGACCGATCACAAACCAGTTCTCCTTCAATTTATGTTGAAAGATTGGACGTACATTTCTTTCAACGGAATACTGAAAGACTGAAAGACAAATTTTTTCAATTTTGTGCAAGGAGCGTAACCAAACACATTAAAAACAGCAAATTTTATCCTTTTAGTTATGACTTGGTAATATTCCTTCGTTCCTTCGTTCCAACTATGATTATCTTATTTTCCACTTCACAAAGTCTCTTATTAAAATCACTATTTTTTAGTTTCTAATTCTTTTAAGCGATCTTGAAAGATATATATATTATATATATATATATAATATATATATTTACTATA
>JABUQX010109167.1:35000-37500 GCA_015478945.1 Trachelipus rathkii
ACTAATTTCAAAAAATAAGATATTTTTATCGTAACATTATGAAATTTGCAAAAATAGATATGTTTCTATAATGTTAACTCGTGCTGAGAGCGAGTTAGCAGGAGTGCAGGAGTCGCCTCTGATATACATACTATTATATATATATATATATTATAATAAATATATAATATATAATATATATTATATATATATAATATAGTATATATATATATATATATTTATATATATATAACTTATAATATATATATAATATATATATATATACTTAAATATATTTTGGTATATTTACATAAAAAAAGCACATTGACAGCAAAGGAAAATTCAAATGGTAGGTTAGGTTATCTATTAGATTTAGTACTATAAGGGTGAAACAATTTGCTATGAATTTATTTTGTATTAGGCATCTTTTTTAAATTAAATTCTCACAGAGCATGCAGATTATGATTGGGCAAATTTGAATATGCAGAAGACCTTTTCTTGATAATTTTCTTGAAGAGTGTCAGTTATGTTTCTAATGTGTGTCATGTTATTAATGTGTATTTGATGATTTTGTGTTAATCTGTGATGAGTGAGAGCTGAATTTTTTTGGTGTGTATCTAGGTCGTGTTTATGTTGATATTTCTGCGGTTAAAGTCTGTTGTTTGTTTCTCCGTAATAATTATTGTTACAATTGATTGCATAAGGTTATATTTGTTAAATAGGCATGGGGGATTTTTTGACTGTGATTTGGGGTTTTTTAAGTATTTTTTTAATTAGAATATTGCTTGAAGGGATCAGTTGTATATGCTGTGTTTTTTATGATGCTTGTGTTTATGTTAGGTATCGATTATATATGTTTTTGTGTAGGTTTGAGTTTGTACTTTTGTGGTAGTAATTTTTCTTTTGCATTTTATAGGCATTTGTATATTAATATTTATATATGTTGGGATGATTATATTTAGTTTTATTGGCAGGTGGTTTTTTGATCAAGATTCTGTATTCTTTTTTTAAGTGGGTGGGAGAGCAAATTTTGAAGGCACGTTAATATAAAACGGAAAGTGTGGCTTGTTTTGTGTTTTTTTGTATTTGTGCGGAGTACCAATAAATGTATGTGGGGTTGGAAAGTGGGTGAGTTTTCTATATATTACGTGAACATGGTTTGGATATTGTGTGGTCGGTTAGTATGGAGAAGTTAGTCTAAAAAGAGTGATATGAGTGTTGTGGGAGGAGGTTCTCATTGTGAATTGTATATCTACGTGTATAGTGTTTATGAAATTTAGAATGTTTTGGAGGGTGGTTGTGTTTGAGGCGGCGGCGAATATGTCATCGACATATCTGAGACAAACATATGACATATTCGCCGCCGTCCCAAACACAACCACCCCTCAAAATATTCTAAATTTCATAAACATTATACACACTACTGTCAGATAAACTTGCCCAATTGAAGACGCTCATTGAATCAATAGCCATTTCTTCAATTGAATGTGAAAGAGGTTTCTCACAAATGAATCTCACAATGTCTCTTTTAACAACGTCAATAAATATTTCCACTGTTTCGGGTCTGCTATTCTTGAGGATTAGTGGCCCATACCTTCGACAGTTTAACCCATCAATATATGTTGACTCCTGACTCATTTCTGAACATCGTTCAGCACTAGATAAACAGATTAAAAAGAGAACAAGAAATTGTAAGGTTCTTATTAGAACCGACTCTTTATTAGAAAAATCAAATCAAAGGGAAAGCATCAATTCAATTTGCGGGAAACTCACAAGTTTTGAGAATTAAAATTGCAAGGTGGTTATAGATCAAATTTGTGTAATATTTTTCCACAATCGTAGGTGTGAGTTTTAATGAAGTTTTGATATTCAAAACTAGTTCCCACCACCCAAGATCATCACGAGTTTCTCGCGTAGCCCCAGGCTTTCCACGTTCTACATCACGCGCATGTGTAAAATGTATTATATGTTGCTTATAACTTTTAATACACTTCTTACATCCCGTTTTATGAGTAAAATTTAATGTATATTATTAATTATAATAGGATTAGATTATTTAAATTAGAGGTTTGATATATTCTCTTAGCATTAATCCTTTAGTATAAATGTAATATAGTAATATATTAAATATAAATCATAATATCTGCTAGATAGTATTCAAGAATGTGTAAACATGAGAGTATATTAATTCTTAATTACAAATGAATTTATATATATATTATTATGTAATATTATTATTATATATGTATATATATAGTATATTATATATATATATATATATATATATATATAATATATAATATATAATAATTATATAGGTATACATATATATACTGTAAAAAAAATAAAAATAAAAAATTTAATAAAAGAATTACACTAAAAAAATAAAAGGAAATGTGGACAATAAATAAAATAAATAAACTAAAAGATAATGCAAAAATTAATAAATAAATAAATAAATAATATATTCAACATAAAGATTTCCAAATTTCAATTAAATCCAAATAGTCTTGTAATAATT
>JABUQX010109167.1:40000-50210 GCA_015478945.1 Trachelipus rathkii
AGAACAGCTCACACTCACACACACGCCCGACCATTGACGAACCTTGGGTCTCTCGCGTAGTTGGGCGAATGCTCCACCGGGCTGATGCTACCGGAACGCTAATGTGTGTTTGATCATTCCTTTTCTTAAACTATTTGAAGAAAATTCTTTCATATGAGCCTACTCGCCTAATATCCATTCTTGCATATGATTTTTATGTCGCTTTATCAAACTTCACTGACCAGAATTACACTATGCATTTTTATATTATTTTACAAAACGATATATATATATATATATATATATATATATATTATATATAAATATATATATATATATATAATATAATATATATAATATAATATATATAAATTAATATAAATTTATATATATAATATATATATATATATTTATAATATATATATATTATGAATATATAATATATATATATATATATATATATTTATAAATATATGATATAACCTATATAAATATATAGATATATTATAATATATATATCATACATTCATAATATATATATATATATAATATTATATATATAGATATTATATATATATAGATATAGTATATATATAAGTAATATATATATATAGATATATAATGATTAATATTATATATATTATAATAGTATATATATATTAATGAATAATATATATAATATATAGTAATTATAATATTATATTTAATATGTATTTTGAGGAGTATCGTTTATACATTAATTAGCTTATTTGTACTTACACTGACAGTCTCCTAACCGGAGTTTTATCCAAAAGTTTAGTAAGCTTTTTGTCATGGAGGGAAACGCAGCTTTTTTTATTTTTGTTTTTTTTATTTTCGAATTTTCTTTATTTTTTTTATTTGTTATTTAATGCTTACGCTTGGGTTTTAACTTTTCATGGAAAGTTTGGAGGAAGGGCTTTTAAAAAAGCCGAAAAAGTTTCTTTTTTATATTAATTCCACATGAGTTAAGTTAATATAAAGGTTTAATGCGGTAAGTGCATTTATTATTATTATTATTAAATTATTATTATTATTATTATATTAGATTATTATTATTTATTATTATTATTGATTATTAAATTATTTATTATTATTATTATTATTGAATTAATTAATTATGTATTATTATTTATTTTTATTATTATTATTATTATGTAATTAATTTATTATTATTATTATATTATTGATTAATTATATTAGATTATTATTAATATGATTAATAATTATTATTAGATTATTTCTATATATTTATTATTATTATTATTAATTAGTTATTATTATTAATTTTTAATTATTTTTATTATTATTATTATTATTATTATTATTATTATTATTATTATTATTATTATTATTATTATTATTATTATTATTATTATTATTATTTGTTGAATGATGATTTCGATATCTTGGTACTGCTTACTTAACTTCTCCATCATTATGGTATATTACCTATGTGGTGAGGGAACAGATGGCGGATTCCCTACTTCGTTCTTTTCCCATATTTTGCGTTTGCTTTGATGATGGCGGATTATGTTCTGAATTCTATGAATCTCTCTCACTGTTCAAGACATATTGAAATATCAGAATTAAATGAATATTTGAAGGAACTTAGTCCTACTGATAATTTGGCTGTGTTAAACTTAAATATTAGATTCTTACGTAAAAATTTCAGCATGTTGTTGGCTATGCATGGAGGTGTAGAGTTTCATTTTGATTTGATTTTATTGACTGAGACATGGCTTTCTGAGGACGCTGAACATGGTTATTATATAGACGGATACTATCATAAAAGTGCATATAGGAACAACTATGAAGGAGAAATATCAATTTACTACAGAGATAACTATAGAGTTAAGATTTTTAATAATATAACATTTGTCAATGATATGACTGAATCCTTATTTTTTAAGGTTTATAAGGTCAGTTCTGACCTTTTAAACATTGTTGCTATTTACAGGTCTCCCTCAACTAACAATGAAAATTTTACTCTACTTTTTAAGGAAGCATTTTTGAACAGGATTAACGTATCTAAATCAATTATTGCTAGTGATTTTAATGTTAACTTGATCAAGAATATTATTTCCTTGCCCACACTGCGATATACTCACTGTTTGACTGAGAGGAATTTTTATCAAACAATAACCGATCCTATTAAAGTTACTCCCTTTAGTCAATTTTTGATTGATCACATTTGGACTTACTTACCAGATATGAGAGGTTCCTTTACGATTGATTCCTCAATTAGTGATCATTATCCTATTCTTAATATTTATAAAATTAAACATTCTTCGGAAGGGAAATCAATTATTATGAATAGAAGCTTTTCTGATAATGAAGCCGCGAAATTTATCTCTCATTTTAAATGGTATAGGAACACTTTTCAGTTAAGTAATAGAAACTAATATATTAATGGAATCTTTAATATTGGACATTGAAATCATGATTAATAACTGTTTTCCCAACTGTTAAGTATACTTCGAATTTCGTTGGCCACTCCTCACGTCCTCTTCCTGTGTTGGTCGGTGTTCCACAAGAATCGTGTTTGGGTCCTCTGATTTTTATATTTTCAGCAATTGTAAAGGCGGTACGACGATATACTTTGCTTTTGTATGCAGATGATTTGGTTGTTTGCTCTACTGACTCTGACTTTGCAGTTGCCGTTAGCAATGCAGAGGATAAATTGAAATCTATTGAGACTTCAAGCAAAGCTAATAAACTTGTTATTAACCCATTAAAATCTAAATGCATGCTTATTAGTTATTATACCTGGACTCCACTTGCTTTTTTGATCTTAAAATGGCCTGTATGGTCATAGAAAAAGGCTAAAATTTTAACTATCTTGGTCTAACATATATCTCCTGTCTTGCCTCTAAATTGGCCGGATCTGGAGGTTTGATTTACTTTTTTCGTGGAGTTCATGCCAATATTGTTATCTAAAAGAACTCTTTCAATGCTGTATTTTCTCCTTGCATATCTTCATATTAATTTGCATATACATGTGGGGGGGGGGGGGACTCAAATACTAATTTTCTCAATCTTTAAGTTGCATTTAATAACCTGTCAGAAATTTGGGATACTCAATTGATGGTAATGTGGGGGATGTGCTTGCGGTGCTCAAAATTTTGAATATAAAACAGCAACATATGCTGAAACTTGAGGAATTTATGTTTGATGTTCAAAATGGACAAACACGTTTATTATGTACTTTACAAATTGATCTTGAATGGTCACATGAATATTTTACAAGACAACACGGTTTAAGGCTCCCTTTCTCCAGATGAACGTGAACAAATCTTACTTTATATCAAATCTTGTTAAGTTTTGGAGTAAAGTACCTCCTAACTTAAAAACTTCAGATTGCAAGTCTATATTCAAGAGGAGCTTTATGTATTATTATATTATGGAAAATTATATCCAGACAATATGTTAATATTATCTTTATTTGATCTTTATTATTTAATGGCCGTGACAGTTCACTTTATTCGGCCTAACAGGAATTATTTAATGAATCATGAAGGGTTTTTAAATAAATCTACGTCTTATCATTCATTCATGATACATTATATTACTATTACTGGTTAAGTCTAACGTCTTCATCATCATCATCATCATCATCATCATCATCATCATCATCATCATTATTATTATTTTGGCAAGCTGGCCTTTTTTTTAATTAACTCTGGAAACTCGAAATATATCTTTTTTTTATTATATACTAAAAAAGAGAAAATGTTGGATATTATTATTCCGTTTCATTGACGAACGTGTCAAAGTCGCAGGACGAATGGGAAGATACATACAGCATGTCGGTGAAAAAGTATTGATACTTAAAATTATATCGTGGTAAAAGTACAGATATTTAAAATTATATCGGTGAAAAGTATCAATACTTAAAATTATATCGGTGAAAAAATATCGATCCTTAAAATTATATCGGTGACAAAGTATCGATGCTTTAAATTATATCGATGAAAAAGTATCGATACTTAAAATTATATCGGTGAAAAGTATCGATATTTAAAATTATATCGGGGAAAAATTATCGATACTTAAAATTGAAAATGCACGAAATACATTTCACTTGTGATACATACATATTGTAAACAATAAATAAACTCTTTTTCATTTATAATTATTTTTATTTTTTAAAAAAAAGTATATAAAAGGTTTTATTTTTAGTTACATATATCTCTGTAGGAAAATGTAGGTGTGCCAAGAATTTGCGACAATAAAACAAATCCATGGCAAACAAACATTTGTACCCCCGACCCGTGAATGGTTGGTAAAATATTTTTAAACATATTTACCGATTATTTTTCTTATAGTTTTCGATATTTTTACCTGTAAAATTCATGTTAAAGTCTCGATCGTGACCTTTTTTAGGCACGTTCACTCATCTCATGAGTTTATTATTATTATTTATATAATTTTTTTATAATTTTTATACAATTTAATTTATAATTTTATTTTATAATTATATAACAACGTTGCAATTTATTTAATTCGTTTTTTCAAATTATTTTCAGTCTAGAACAGATTAATAAAAAATCTAGCAACTAGTCTAATCCAAACACTTATTATTATTATTATTATTATTATATTATTATTATTATTATTATTATTATTTTTTATTATTATCGCTTAATTTAATTATTTTTATTATTATTAATTATATTTTATTATATTATTATTATATTTTATTATTATTATTTATTTAATTATTCAAACTTATGTAATTATTATTATTATTATTGGCCACTTTATATATATCATTATGTATATATATATTATATATATGAGATATATAGTATAATATATAGTATATATTATTTAGTGTATATATATATTACATATATAATATATTTATTATGTATATACGCTAATATCTCCTTATTAATTAATATTCCTAAATCCTTTTCCTCATCTTTATATTTCCTTAATGGTATCCCGTCCCGGATATGGGTGGGTGGGCGTTGCCATACATACCAGGAAAGAGAATAGTTCCGTAATATAGAAAGTTTGAGATGCCGCCTTTAGATACCTTCTTAGTAATAGAAAATCCCATCTTAGAATTTTTTGGCACTATGGCCATACTTCCCCTCATATTAATGAGCAAGCCTATCCCGATATTTCGCAAGCTCTCCTCAAAGACAGATCTTACTTTTACCTATTGGTTTTAGCCATTTTTTCATGTCGCAAAATTTATGCACCTGGCGACCACCATAATTGCCAAACCAGCGTCATAGACTGCTGTATTATCTCGTCCAATGTCAGTTGGTTGCTCAACCCGAACGGTTTGGGCAGACTTCACAAAAGAAGCCCCGCCGAAGGATTTTGGGGAACTATATATTATACCGCCACCATTGGCAGCCCGTCTTCAGTCCAATTATGCCACCAATTCTTTCATTTGAAATCACAATCTCTGCAGGCTGGTCTCTCTCTTGTATATGGCCAACTCAGGGAGATATCTTTTACTGGAATTAATCAGACTCTGATATTCATTCGGGCTATTTCTGTTCAAAGGCGAGTTCCCAGATGTACACTTTTAACCTCCGCGAAATTTGAAGACATGACAAAGTTTTTCAATGAAAGATTCCAGTTGCTTGTCCATTTTGTATAAGACCATCCTAATAAGTTGGCTAAATTAATTATTCATTAACGCCTTTCCTCGACCACACAGCTCCCTCACTCTGATAGAAAAAAAAAACTGTAAAAAAAAAAATTGGAAATTTCCATTTTATTGATTGATTAACAAATTTAGAATAAAAAGAAATAAAAAAAAAAAAATAAAAAAAAAAAAACGTCAAAGTTAGGGTTTTTTAAGGTCGTGAGCACCGGATTTTTGAGGTTCTGGAAAAAAGAAAGAACCACACTAACTAATAAAAATAAAAAAAAAACAAACGAAAAAAAAGGATTCTGAGGCCTGTAGCTCAAAGTTTAGACCTCAAAACGGAGGGTGTGGACCCCCAAAGGGGTTTTCTGGTTCCTAGAAGGGTTTTTAATATATTCGCCTGAGAAGAATCTGAAACTTGGAGGGCTGGGTAGAGGAGCTAGATGTCGAAGGACATAGGGAAGAGTATAAAAGAAAGACCACACAATCTAATAAAATAAATGAAACGCACTTTGATTTGAAAAAAAGGGGTAGAAATCAAAAAAAAAAAAAAAACAGAGACCTCTCCGGAAGGGGTCCCCTTCCTGAAAAAGAAATTCGTCACAGATAAGAAAGACGAAGAGGAAGAAAAAGGAAGAATAGAAGAAAGAAAGGAGAAGAATGAGGAAGGAGGGAAAGGACGAAGAATTAGGAAGGAGGACGTAGGAAGGAAGGATTTTAGAGTCGGTACCGACAGATTCTACCGGTGCTGAAACGGTGCGATGCCTAGTTTAGTAAAACTTTATATTGTTTTCGTTTAATAATACAAATATCATTTACTGTTCCACGATAACTGGTTTCCTGTTTTTCTATCATGTACATATGCGTCCATTGCATTGCATCTTACCTTTTGAAGAATAACCGCGTCTTTCTAAATGTTGGAAGACTGACCATTTATATTTTCAAAATCTCTTTTTCTTTTTATAAAAGATATTTATTGACCCTAATTTTTTTCCTAAATTAAAAAGCATGCTTATATTGTTTTTCTTTACTACTTATATTTTTATATACATTTATATTTAACTTTAATTTTATTATTTTTTACTTTTTTTTTATTTTTTTTTTTTTTAATTTAATTAAATTTTTTATTAATTACTTTTATTTGTTTAAAAGTAAAAAAAAACACGTTTTACCATACCCTAAAGCAGTAAATACAGGTAAATCCAGTAAAGCCAGTTAAATCAGTAAAGTCAGTAATCAATCATCCTCAACTCCATGCCATGATCCTATTGATCTTTGATCTATTGATCTATTGGTTGTGAAATTTTTTTCAACACATTACCCAAAAAACTTTTTATTTATTTTTGTTTTATTTTCTTTAAACATTTTGTTTTTTACTAAAAAATTAGCTTTTTATGTTTATAACTTTAATAAAAAATTGCATTTTTACAATAACTTCAAATGCGTAAAAAATTCAAAAGTAATCAAGTAATCAAACTGACTTTCGTCCCACCCTCCCTACCTTTCCATGATCCTAATTGAATTCTATTGAAATCTAATTGATCTTTGATCTATTGATTCAAGTCAATATTTTTTTATTAAAATTGTTATCTTTTTACATACCCTAAAAGCAGTAATCAGTAAATCAAATCAAACTTCCTTCCAGCCACCTTCTTACCCTTCATGATCGCATTGAATCTTTGAATTCTGTTGATCTCAAAGTAATATTTTGTATAAGTAATACACAAAACTTTTATTTATTTTTGGTTTTTGGTTTCTTTAACATTTTTGTTTTCCTAAAAAATTTATTCTTTTATGTTTTTTATACTTTAAAAAAATTGCATTTTTTAACCACACCCTAAAGCAGTAAAATCGCAGTAAATCAGTTAAATCAAACCTGTCCTTCCAGACACATTCCTTAACCCTCCATGATCTATTTGATCTAATTGACTATTGATTCAAGTCATATTTTTGTATAAAATAACCAAAAAAAAACTTTTTTAATTTATTTTGTTTTATAACTTAAAAAAAAATTTGCATTTTTACATACCTTTAAAGCAGTAGCCCAAAATGCAGTAAATCAGTAAAAACAGTAAATCAGTAAATCAACTTACCCTACATACCCTCCTAACCTTATTCCTGATCTATTGATGCTATGGTCTATTGATCTATTTGATTTATTGGTCTATTGATACTCATTGATTCTTCAAGTCATATTTTGTAATAACATAACACAAAAACTTTCATTAATTTTTTTTTGGTTTTCTTTAAACATTTTGTTTTCAACTAAAATTTATTCTTTTTTATGTTTATAACTTTTAAAAAAAATTTTGCATCTTTTAGCATACCTTTAAGGCAGTAATCAGTAAATCAGTTAATCAAAATACCTTCCAGCCACACTCCTACCTTGACCTTTTGATCTATTGACTATTGATCTATTGATTCTTACTTTGATCAAAAAAAAATATTGATCTCAAGTCATAATTTTTGTATACATCATAACACAAAAACTTTTTGTTTATTTTTGTTTTGTTTTCCTTTAAACATTTTTGTTTTTACTAAATTATTCTTTTTAATGTTTAATAACTTAAAAAATTTGCATTTTTTACCACAGTTGAGGACTGTGCGATGTATTAATCTGTTGGTCCCTATGAAGCAGTAAATCAGTAAATCAAGTAAATCAACTGCCCTCATACCCTCTTATCCGCCATTCCATGATTCTATTGATCTATTGATCTATTGGATCAAGTCAAATTTTTATTAATTCAAATATTTTGTATAATAATAACAGAAAACTTTTATTTATTTTGTTTTGTTTTCTTAAAAACATTTTTGTTTTACTAAAATTTATTCTTTTTAATGTTTATGAACTTAAAAAAAATTTTAACATTTTTAACAATACTTAAAGCAGTAAGATCAGTAATCAGCGTATAATCAACGCACCCACTCTACAGTCTCCTACCCATCCATGATCTATTGATGCTATTGATTCAAGGCATATTTTGTATATATAACACAAAACTTTTATTTATTTTTTGTTTTGTTTCTTTTAACATATTTTGTTTTTAATTGTAGGATTTTATTCTGTTTTTTATGTTTAACTTATAAAAAAAAAAAATTGGCATTTTTTACATACTACCTATAAGCAGTAAATCAGTAAATCAGTAAATCAAAATACCTTCCAGACCACACTCCTACCTTCCATGATAGTATTGATTCTATTGAATCCTAGTAGAGAATTATTGATTTCAAGTCCCATATTTTGTATAACATAACCAAAACTTTTGTTTATTTTTGTTTTGTTTTCTTTAAATTTTGTTTTTAACTAAAAAATATAATTATGTCTTTATATTCTTTTTTTTATGAACTTTTATTTAAAAAAATTTTTGCAATTTTTTTTAATCTCAGAGGTATGTGTATCTCTTTATAGTATGTATTTTTAGGATTTATGCAAGTTAAGCGTAGAGGTTGTCTTAGGTCAAATGGTTTGACAAAAAAGAATAAAAGTTTTGTGCTATATTGATATACAAAATATAACTTGAGAACTCAATAGATCAAAGTAGATCTATAGATTAGGGATTAGGGATAGGAGGTGGGCTCTAGGATGTAGGGGCATGATTTGGATTTAAAGACTGATTTACTGATTTAGCTGCTTTTAAGGTATGTTAAAAATGCAAAATTTTTTTAAGTTATAAATCTAAAATCTCTTAATTATAATTTTTAGTAATAATAAAAACATAATGTTTAAGAAAACAAAACAAAATAACAATAAATCTAATTTATTGATGTATATGGATCTATACAAAACTATGTACTATGAAATCAAAGGTGATCAATTAGAAGTGGTCCCCTTACGCAAATCTCAGATCATAGGATCATGGAAAAGGTAGCGAGTGTGGCTGGAACGGTATTTGATCTTACTGATTTACTGGAATTTACTGCCCTTTAAAAGGTCCATCGTAAAAAATGCCAATTTTTTTAAAAGTTCACACATCACGGGCATCTTGGGTATTCTTTAGTAGAAAAACAAAATGTTTAAAAAGAACAAACAAAAATAATAAAAGTTTTTTGTGTTATAACATTATATTATTCCAAAATATGACTTGAATCATAGATCAATTAGATCATGGATGGGAAGGAGGGTAAGAGCTCCGGGGTGGTTTGGATTTTTTACTTGGATTATTTACATGGGCTTTACTCTCCCTCTTGGCTCTTTTAAGGATGATGTTAAAATGTAAATGTTTTTTTAAAGTTATAACCATAAAAAAGAAATAAATTTTTTGAGTCAAAACAAAAACAAAAACAATAATTGTTTTTTTTTAGAAACACAAAAAAAAATAAATAAAAGTTTGATGTTATGTTATACTTATACAAAAATATGAACTTGAATCAATAGATCATCAATAGATCAAATAGATCAATCGTATCACATAGATCCATTGATGGCATATTAGATGCGTAAGGAAGGGTAATGTTAGGGCCCTAAAGTTTTGTTGATTTACTCTATTGAGTATATTTACTGATTTATAATTTTGCCTCATATAGGCTGGGGTCCATATTTTGTATATATATATTATGCAACACGAAACTTTTATTTATTTTGTTTTGTTCTTTAAACAT
>JABUQX010109168.1:7500-16871 GCA_015478945.1 Trachelipus rathkii
TTTGAAAATTTTAACAGGTCGAAATCCTGTCTTTTCACTTTTAAATCAATTATTTTTTAACCATTTTAGCCCGTACAAGCGGCTACTATATATTTTTTATCATCCTTTATATACCTTTTTGTAGTATTTAGTGTGTTATTTGGTCTCTGACCATTATTTGTATAATATTTAGCGTGTGCAAATCGCATCTTAGGCACAATTTTTTTGATCTCGTAATATTGTCTTCAAAAATTTTCATTACTATTTTACATTTTTAATATTAATTATGTCTCCGCCTGACGCTACAAATACTGAAAATATGAATGTTATTTCCCAACAGCCTGCTTCAGATAGGGAAACCCCTAACGCTTACACGGGAAAATTTGTCAACAACGATCTCGATTTGACCTTTACATTACTCGAGCTCCAGCTGGAATCCACAAATGAGCTTGCACGATTCAGAGCTCTTTTAAATATCTTGCCTGTTCCCGTATTACAGCGCCTGAAAGATGTTTTACCCTCCTTACATTCCCACAACCAGCCCTATACTCAACTTAAAACCGAACTTTTAAACCGGCTGGGGGAAACCGATGCCGAAAAAGTAAAAAAACTTTTGACTGGTGGCTCTCTTGGAGACCGTCTGCCTTCAGTACTGCTATCAGATATGCTAAATCTCCTTGACGGTCCTCCCGTAGGTAATTGTATACACATTGTTCGCCATCTCTTTCTACAAAAACTTCCCACAGAGATGCAACTGCGTTTAGCAACGGTCGATCCCAACTGTTCATTGCAAGAGCTCGCTACTTATGCAGATAGGGTTTGTAAAGCGAAACCTCTTCCGACAGCAGACATACCATCACAAGTTTCGCACATCACGGATCCCACCAGCAATAATAACTTACCACCAGCGTCTTTTTCGCATGTAAATGAGTCGGTTAATGCCATTCAACACCCACCTGCCACAGAATACGCTTACATTGTATCACAGCTTCAGGTCTTACAAAACACTATCATGGATTTAACAAATCGAATGCGTGCATTGGAGGCGCGTTCAACTGTTCCTCCTCCTTCCCCTCCCACTCCTCCTCCCCCTCCCCATCCTTATCCTCAACAACAATATCCTTATCCTCAGCAGTATCCTCATCCTTCATCCTCTCATCATCCTTATTCACCACCTCCTTCATACCCTCAGCCTCCTCCCAATCCTTCATACCCCCCGCCCCCTCCCAATGCATCAAATACTTATTCTGCTTACAATTATGGTCATCATTCTCGCTCTCCTACTATGCAAAGACGTTCCTATCGTCGATCTCCTACTCCTTCGCGCCAGTTCGCCTCTTCTCCTGTTGATTCTCAGGCTTTAGTTCAGTTTCCATCACATAACCAACAGGGTATTTGTAGGAACCATCAACGTTTTGGAGATCAAACTCGGTCATGTCTTAAGCCTTGTACATTCGGGAATTTAAACTTAAACACCACTCTGTAAATTCGCTCGGAGTGGTTTCAAAAGCGTCCAACTTGCTTTGTGTTTACGATCCATCCACCAAACTATCTTATCTCGTAGATAGCGGTAGTTCCATTTCCGCTGTGCCACTTTCCATCCTCGGGAAACCTCATGCTCCAGAACCATCAGGCTCTTTACGCGCCGCCAATGGCACAACCATTAACACTTATGGTACCAAACGACTCCATTTAACGCTCTCGTTCCGTCGTGATTTTATATGGGACTTCACGATAGCTGACGTCTCATTACCAATATTAGGTGCAGACTTCCTGTCCCACTTCAACCTTCTTGTTGACATGAACCACAACCGCATCATTGATTTTGAGACACATTTCTCATCCGCTTGTATTCGTGCATCTGCTTCCATCAGTGGCATACATCTTTCTCCATCTAATAATGTTTTTGAATCATTATTAATCACCGATTTTCCAGAGCTTCTTTCTCCAGTCTCCAAGTTCCCTCCTGTGAAACATAATGTTGTTCATCACATTGAAACTTCTGGCAGACCTCCATTCTCTCATGCACGACGTCTTGCACCAGATAAACTCAAAGCGGCAAAGCTAGAATTTGAATCTCTCTTAGAGAAGGGCATCATCCGCCCCTCAAAGTCCGATTACGCCTCTCCATTACATATGGTTCTCAAACCAAATGGGGATTATCGCCCGACTGGCGATTATCGCTGCCTGAATGCGATCACCCGCCCGGACCGCTATAATGTCCCTCATCTACAGGATTTCACATCCCACCTCTCTGGTTGTACTATCTTCTCAAAAATTGACTTAATCAGCGCCTTTTTTCAAATTCCCGTCAATCCGGAAGACATTCATAAGACTGCCATTATCACTCCTTTCGGCCTTTACGAATTTCTCCGAACGCCTTTCGGTTTACGAAATGCTAGTCAATCATTCCAACGTCTTTTAGACTCAGTATTACGTGGTTTACCCTTCGTATTCGCCTACATAGACGACTTATTGATTGCCAGTGCCTCTCAGGAAGAACATACTTCACATCTCAGGCAAGTTTTTACCAGACTTAGTGAATTTGGTCTATGTGTCAATTCTTCCAAATGTGAATTCGGAGTTTCATCCTTAACTTTTCTCGGACATACGATCTCTGCCGATGGTATACGTCCCCTTGAGGATCGTGTGGCAGCCATTCGTGAGTTTCCGAAACCCGTTAAACAGCGTCAACTCCGTCGTTTTTTAGGGATGGTAAACTTCTACCATCGTTTTATACCGTCCGCCGCTAAAATTCTCTCCCTCTCCACGCACTTCTTAAGCATCCACGTAAAGGTTCTGCTGCTTCTGTCACTGTAGATTGGAACGACGAAGCAACTAATGCCTTCACCGCCATCAAGGAAGCCCTTGCCTCTTCCGTGTTACTTATATTTCCATCCGACACAGCCCCGACTAGAATCAACACAGACGCTTCAGATTTCGCGGCAGGTGCCGTCCTACAACAGTTCATTGATAACGAATGGCGTCCATTAGCTTTCTTTTCTAAAAAGTTCCAGCCGCCTGAAACAAGGTATAGCGCGTTTGGAAGGGAACTTCTCGCAATTTATTTAGCAATTAAGCACTTCCGTTACTTCATAGAAGGTCGGGAATTCCATGTTGTAACTGATCATTTACCCATCACGCATGCCATTACAGCTTCCAGAGTGAAACAGTCCCCTCGTGAAGCACGTCACCTTGAATTCATTGCCCAATTCACAACTGATATCCGCCATATAAAAGGAAAAGACAACATTCCTGCCGATGCTCTTTCCCGAATTAACGCTATCTCTCCTTTACCAGACATTGATTTCGTCGAAATGGCTCGTCTGCAGCAACTCGAAGACATTGTTTTTCCTAGTGCTTCCTCCTACGACATCCAAACTGTAGAAATTTTTGGTTTTCCCCCTTTGTTATGCGATGTCTCTTCAGCACATCCTCGTCCAGTCGTACCTACCCCCATGCGCAGAAAGGTGTTTCACACCATTCACGACGTGTCGCACCCAGGGGTAAAAGGTAGTCAAGTTAAAATAGGTAAGCATTTCGTCTGGCCGTCCTTACTAAAGGATGTTAAACAGTGGACAACGCAGTGTCTCAACTGTCAAAAATCTAAAGTGCACAGGCACACTGTCGCACCTCTTCAGCAATTTCTTCCCCCTGGTGAACGTTTTGACCAGGTGCACATTGATTTAGTCGGCCCTTTACCATCCTCAAATGGTTTCACCCACATTCTCACTTGCATTGACCGGTACACTCGATGGGTAGAAGCCATTCCCTTGCGTGATACTTCCAGCGAGACAATTGCTCAGGCATTTTTTGTACAACTGGATAGCCAGGTTTGGCACTCCGTCGACTGTGTCCACAGACCAGGGTAGGCAGTTTGAGTCTCACCTCTGGAAGGACCTTATGACTTTAATCGGCTCTAAGCGCCTTCGCTCTTGCAGCTACCATCCGCAAGCTCAAGGGCTCATAGAGAGGTTCCACCGGCAGCTAAAGGCCTCTCTTATGGCCCATGGAACACCGGACAATTGGTCCGAAACTCTTCCTCTTGTCCTACTCGGTATCAGAACTTCGTACAAAGAAGACCTCAAATGCTCAACTGCTGAGCTCGTCTATGGCACCACCATCCGAATACCTGGTGAGTTTATACTTCCCTCTCCAAAAACTACGAACCAGCACACCTTCCTGGCTCGCCTTCGTCAATGTACTGAGGCGTGGAAGCCGTCTTTGCCACGCCACCCTCCCCGTCCTACTTACATGCCTGCGGATTTGGAGACTTGCTCTCATGTATTAATTCGGCATGATTCACACCGTAGCCCTTTGCAAGCCCGCTATGACGGACCTTTCCTCGTATTAAAACGCTATCGAAAGTTTTTCACCTTACAGAAGGGGAGCAAAGGCGAAAACATATCAGTGGATAGGATCAAACCGGCTTATTTCGAACATGATCCCGCTTCTTCCACCACTCCTCCTCCACCTTCGGCACCCGCACCATCTACCTCTACTTCGCAAGATAATATCGACTTTATGCCCATTCTGCCTTTTACATCAACTTGTTCTCCAACCGAACCTGACCCTTTGCCAACTCCTTCAGCTATTGTCACTTCTTCGCCAGCCACTCCGGCGCCCCCCGCTCCGACATCTCCGCCTCCTGTTCCAATACTGATTCCTCCTCCGAATCCAGAACCGATTCCGACTGCAACCTTACCGTCTGGTCCACCTCGTTCTACATCGCGTTATGGACGCACATTACGTCCAGTGGTTCGCTTTTCACCTTAATCCCTCTCGAGCTCCGCTGTTCGGGAGGGGAGCCATGTCTCGTTCCACTTTCTTCCTTTTTAGTATTATCGTCCTACCTCTCACGTGACCTAAAATCTTGCTTCCTATTGGCCAACGAATTCGCCATCTTCGCCTCAAGAAGCATTTTAGAATCTCTCTTTTTTAGTGTCCAAACCACTTATCTTATCAAGTTTATTCGCAAAAGACATTTCACAAACTGTTTAACGAGCACCACTGATTTCTTTGAACTGCTCTTAGAATCCTCTGTGTGACCTTTGTCTCGAATAGTACAAGGTGTGTAATTTCGCCTTATTTTCTAAGGCCTAATTTTTGTGCTATTCCGTATCGAAAATATTTTTTGTTATAATATTTAGTGAAAAACATTTAGTGAAAAACATTTAGTGAAAATTTACCTTTATTGTGCCTTACATTATTTAGATTTTAAATTACTTTTTAATATTTTATTCACGTATACAGCGAAGCTATGTCCAAATCGGAGAGTCAGAAAGACACTGTCACACTTACTTGTGCTACGTCATCAGCCAAATTTCAATGACTGTCGCTCTAAATTTATTTGTTATTATTATTATTATTATTATTATTATTATTATTATTATTATTATTATTGTTAATGTTTACAATATATTAATTATGTTTATTGTTTCAATATAGATTTTGACAACCGAAAACGAGTTTTGTTACTACAGCCTTCTGAAACTTCAGTTACGTCCCTGAACGTAACAATATATATATTATATATATATATATATTATATTAATATATATATATATTATACATATTTCATATATTATACTCATATATCAATATATTCAATCTCATTCCTTTTTTCATTTTTTTTATTTTTAGAATTTGTCGGGAGCTGGTGCGGTGCGGTGCGATGCATATAAAGCCCGCGCACCAACACACCGCACCACACGCACTATTTTTCTCGTGCTCTCGCACCGTCACCGCACTTTTTATTTTTTTTTCCTTCCGCACGCACGCAGGTCGCTGAAAATTTTTTATGCGCGACGCGTACTGCACCGCAAACCAAAATGAGCGCACCACGCACTCGCACCGCACCGCACCGCAACCGGTGCGTCGGCCAACGCCTAAATATATATATATATATATTATAATATAGTATATATATTTATATAATATATATATATATATATATTATATAAATATATATATATATATATATTATATATTATTCATCCGTCGTATATGGCCCATACCTGCACCGCATCGCACCGCAGAACCGCAACCGCACCATCTCGCCACCATGTCCCATGCTAGAAGTTTGAAGACATGGTATCTCTGTCAACTTGTGCCGCGTTTTAGTGGATAACGTACGTAAGCTCGCCGAGGGTTACATGACCATGGCATTCCCATGGGGGGATGCTGGCCCCCTGCAAATTGAATATTTGACGTAGAAAGCTACGAAATCGGTATAACAATCTTCATATAGATCATCTTCATTGTAGTATTTAATGAAGTTACATTACCGTGTAAAAGCATCCGCCAATGGGTTATACTAGCTATCCCCAAACATTTGAAATTGACGTAGAAGGCTGAAATTGGTATACAACCATCACTCGAAAAGGTATCCTAAGTTTTGTTTATGTTATCCTGAGATTAAAATTACGCAATGAGCAACCCATGAGGGGGATTCTGGCCTCCCTGCAAACCAGAATATTGACGTAGAACAATGAAACTCGGTAAATATTACCGCTTTCATATAAAACGGTACCCATCGTAATATGGGTTTTTAATAACCGTTCAACACCCCAGAGTGGGGTGGTGACCCCTCAAACATTGAATATTGACGTAGAAAGTTGAAAACTGCCTCGGTATACAATCTTCAATATAAGGTATCTTCATTGTAGATGAGGTTACATGACCGTGCATCCCCCATGGGGGATACTAGCCCCCTAAACATTGAATATTGACGTAGAAGGCTGAAACTTGGTATGCACCCACCTGCATATAAGGGTATCTTACGGCTGTAGACAGAGATGAAAGTGACCTGAGCACCCGCGGGATTTTGATTCTGCCCCCTTCCCAAACCTAGACATATCGACGTAGACGATGAAAGCCCGGTATATATCCCTTCTATAAGGTACTTCACATCGTATATGGGGTTAAATAACGGTAGCACACCCAAGAAGAGGGGTGGGGGACCGGCCCCTAAACCTGAAATATTGACATAGAACGATGAAACTCGGTATATACCCTTCATATAAGGTACCCACATCATATATGGGGTTAAATAGCCGTACACACCCCAAAGGGGGGTCCGGCCCCCAAACCTGAAATATTGACATAGAACGACGAAACTTGGTATACACCCTTCTTATAATGTATCCTCTTATGATGTATCCTCGATACAGAAAAAAAAAAATAAATAAATAAATAAAAAAAAAATAAAAAAAAAAAAAAAATTAAAAAAAAATTTAAAATAAAAAATAAAAAATTAAAAAAAAATAAAATAAAAATTTAAAAAAAAAAATTAAAAATTTTTTATTCTTTTTATGTTTATAACTTAAAAAAATGAGTTTTTACACACCCCAAAAACTAAATCAGTAAATCAAGCCACCCCTCCCCTCCCCCATCCAAACCCTGATCTGCTGAGTTATTGATCTATTGATCTATTGATCTAGTGATTCAAGTCATATTTCGAGTGTCATTTTAGATAAACATAACATAAAAATAAGTTCTTTTATACTGACCAACGAATATATGCTAATGCGACAAAGTTTTCCCAACATCAATAATGCCTAACATGGTCATAATATGAACAAGAATAATCTGTAAACCAAAGTTCCATACTTTATTATTCAAACAGTCAAATTAACTAACATTTGGAGTGCAAGAACGTTAACCTACTCACACTTTTCTAACATATCATGGATATTTTCACATTGACATAGTAATATTTAACAAATAATTTTTATCATAACCTTTGTCTAATTATCATACTGATGCAATGAATATATGCTAACGTAACAACATTTTTACATTAATATCAATAAAGCAAACATAGCATCAACTGAACTACCGAAATGTAATGTACATCGAGCAAAAACCTAACTACCTTATGCATGAAATAAACTGGTTAACATTAACAAGTTCCACACATAACAACAATAAAGAGAAACTAACATAGCATACAAAAACGTACCCTATTCACAACTTTTTCAAAACATATCTCTAACATATCGTTTGGATATTTATACATTAACATAGTAACTATTTAACAAAAATTTATCATAACCTTAAATAACTATCATAATCCCCAATGCAATATATGTAATCTGGACAAAGTTTTCACATCAATAATGCTAAACAAGTTTCATAATCTGACTAAGAATAATAATGTTGCAACGCACAAACCTATCGACGCTTTTAAGCACGAATAAACTTACTAACATTAACAAAGTTCCATACTTAACAACAGTAAAGTAACTACATAGCATACAAACGTAACCTATTTGGCATACCTTTGTACCAAGCATATCTCACATAGCAATGTAATTTTTTAAGATTAACTCAAAATTTTATCATAACCATTAGTCTAATTACCTCATACTGGATCAACGAATATAGGTCTAACGTTAACAAAGTTTTCTACTATAATAAAGCTTACATAGGATTTTCACTCTGAACTAAGAATATATACACAACGACATACCTAACAAACAACATTAAACATTGGAATAAAACTGTTAACGTTAAGCAAGTTTCACACTTAGCAACAAGTATAGTAACTAACATTGACGCAGATTGTAACCTACTCACACACTTTTTCTAACATATCTCTATTTTTTACATTAAACATAGTAATATTTAACCAAAATTTTTATCATAACCTTGTCTTATTATCATACTGATCAACGGAATATATGCTGATGTAACAAAGTTTTCACAGTAAATAAATTGTCAATTATCTTAGTGCATCGAACTGAACTACGAATATATATGCACTAATGACACAAACCTAACATATCCTTACGCTTCGTAAATAAACTGGCCTTAATAAATTACAAAGATCCATACTTAACAACAGTAAAGTAACTAACAATGGCACCGGCTCAAGATCCGGATCCGACTAATGTTTCTACACTATTTGAAAATTGTTCAGCACGTATACTGACATATAAATTTTTCACTGCTAAACAAAATATTTTCTGAAGAAAATTCATACCAGGATCAATCGGATCCGGCTCAGACTTCGGCTTCGGCTCCGGATCCGACTAAAGGATTCTGGCACTATTTTTTGAAAATTGGTTCAGAGCTCACGTCTTCTGGAAAAAATTTTCACTCTAAAAAATATTTTCGGTAAAAATTTCCTACTGCCGAGCTTCCGGCTCGGCTCCGGCTCCGGCTAACCGGCTTCCGAACACTGACTTCGACTCCGCTCCGACTCCGGCTTCGGATCCGACTAAGGATTCTGCACTATTTGAAAATTGTTTAGTACGTTTTCTGCCAATAAATTTTTCATCTAAAAAATTATTTAATGAAAAAAAATTTATGTTATCTTCAGGATCTGGTTCAGGGTTCCTGGCTCCGGCCCCGCTTTCGCTGCCAAGCACGGCTGCGCTGGGGCTATC
>JABUQX010109169.1:15000-28966 GCA_015478945.1 Trachelipus rathkii
ATTATTTATTATTATTATTATTATTAATTATTATTATTATTATTATTATTATTATTATTATTAATTATTATTATTATTATTATTATTATGTATTATATTATTATTATTATTATTATTTAATTATTATTATTATAATCTATTATTATTATAATTTAATATAATTTTTATAATTATTATTATTATTATTCATAAATTATTATTATTATTTATTATTATTATTATTATATTATTATTATTATTTTTTATTTATTATTATTATTATTATTATTAATTATTATGATTTATTATTATTATTATTATTATTATTATTATATTATTATTATTATTTATTATTTTTATTATTTATTATTATTATTATTATTATTATTATTAATTATTATTGATTATTATTATTACTCTTCTTTATTATTATTTTATTATTGATTATTATTATTATTATTTTACAATAAATTGTATTTTCCTTATTAAAATTATTATTATTGATAGTAATATTTATTATTCCTTATTATTATTATTATTATTATTATTATTATTATTATTATTATTATTATTATTATTATTATTATTATTATTATTATTATTATTATTATTATTATTATTTGTTATTATTATTATTAATTATTATTATATTATTATTTATTATTATTTACTATTAATATATATTACCCCTATCTATTATTATCTTATTATTATTTATTATTTATTATCAATTATTGATTATTATTATTATTATTATTATTATTATTATTATTAATATTAGTATTGTTATTATCATTACTAGTATTATTAATATTAGTATTATTACTTTCCTTAATATTTAAAATTTGCATTAGGGAGTTTATCATCCTTGATGTTTTAATAGCTCGGGTGATTCCCATATTCAAATCTGGCTAGGCGACATAAAAGATAAAAAGAATTATAGACCAATGTTGATTCTCCCGCCTTTTCTAAGATATTTGAGAAAATTATCTGTAATAATCGTCTCCGTTTATATTTTGGATCCCACTGCTTATTAAGTGGGCTCCAATTTGGTTTTAGATCCAACAAATCTATACAGGACGCTCCATTGAATCTATTATATCTGCATTATAAAACTTTTGGGGAAAAACTTTTTATTTTTTCAGTATTTTTTGACTACACTAAGCATTTGATATTGTTTCTCATGAACATCGAAAAAGAATTGTAATTGTATGGTATAAGAGGTCATCCGTTGAAGATTATTACATCTTTTGTTACCAGGAGACAGTTTGTGCATTTCGTTGGCTACTCCTCACGTCCTCTACCTTTGTCGGTTGGTGTTGCGCAAGGATCGTTGTTTGAGTCCTCTGTTTTTTTATAATTTTTATTAACGATCGATCTACTTTGCTTTTATCTATATGATTTGATTCTTTGCTCTATTGACGCTGACTTTGCAGTTGTCTATTTTAGCAATACAGGACAGGGTTCGAAAAAAGCGACTACCCCAACCTAACATATCACTTTAAATATATATTATATATAATATATATAATATATATATATAATATAAAATTATTATATATATATATATATATATATTATTATATATATTCAATATTATTAAATATATATATATATATATATAATTATTTTATTTATATGAGACATTATATGGCATCGCAAATTTCCATTTTAATGCTAATAGCTAATTAATCGTTATCTTTTTAAAAACGTCTCTCTCTCTCTCTCTCCTCTCTCTCTCCTCTCTATCATCTCTCTCTTCTCTCTCTCTCATCTCTCTCTCTCTTCTCCTCTCTCTCATGTGAAATACATATCATTAATCACCCTCTTCTCTAATTTCTTTCATTTGCGTAATAAACAATTTTTGTTTCGCAAATACCTCACATTTGATATAACCCACAGCCTAAAACAGATATGACACAAGACAATCTTCAGACCAAAAAACACGAGATAATCTTGCTTATCAGGATAATGTTGATATTTGCTCATCCATGTAAGCCACAACTTCAGGACATCAAGATATCCACTATTTCCCTATTCGTATACAAAATATATGCTATCCTTTTTTCTAAACTATACAATCCCACATACCTTATTAGAGCTCAAGAGGAGCCAACCATACTCCGAAAGGAGGTCACTTTTTCGATATCCTCATAATGTAATCTTAAAAAACTATTATATGCTACAGTAAACGAATACATTGCTGGAATGCGTCCAAAGTTTGCCCTGGAAATGTAAAAAAATAAAAAAAAAAAAAAAAAAAAAAAAAAAAAATATATACTATAATATTCTCCAAAAACTACAATAGCTAACAGCGAAAAATGGAATACATTTTTTGAATCCCTGGTAAAAATTTACATAAGAAGAAATGTTAAAAATATAATAATAATTAAAAAATTATTTGTTAATAATTATGTAATATGAATTAGACAAGGCCTATTTAAAGACTCTTTTATTGGTCTTCGTTTCGATAAAATAAATACGCTTTCCTAATAAAATTTTGCCTTTTTTTTTTTTTATACTAAAGAATACCCCAAGGGTATACCAGACTGATGGAGGAGTCCGGGTGTTCCTTCCGGCCTTACCGGGAGATACACTATACGAGGGTAGGACTATTCACATGATTTCCACATATCCACCCCCCCCTAAACTAATCTCCCATCATTTCATTTCATTCACCTTTTCCTTCCTTTTTCTTTTTTTATTCTTTCTCTTTTTCTTATTTTATTTATTAACTTATTTTATTATTATTATTATTAATTTTTTTCTAATTATTATTATTAATTATCTATTATTATGTATTATTTCATTTTTACTTTATATTCATTTTCATTTATTATATTATTCACTTATTATAATATATTCAATTAATAATTTATGTTATTAATATATTATTATTATCCTTAATTAATTATTATTACTTACTTTATTCATATTATTTCATTATTATTATTACATTATTAAGTTAATTAAGATATATATATAATTAATTTCTTATGACATATATTTTTATTATTACATTATAAATTAAATTAATTTGAATTAATTAATATTTTTAATTATTAAATTTTTAATTACTTAATTCCTGTAATTTTTTTCAATTAAAGAATATTTATATAACAATCTCTAATAAATCTATATTACTTTTTATTCATTATCTATTTCTTATTAATTATTTATTATTATTAATTTATTCATATATTACATTATTAGTCCATAATTTCATTATTAATTTTAATTTATTCAATTATATTTGTAATTATTATTTATTATCATTTTTATTATTATCAATTCAAATTAATATTAAATTAATAGTTCTTATATATCTATTATATTATATATTATTATTTATTAACTATTAATATGTCAAAAAACTGTGGAAATGCTCCATATTGAATCATTTTGAAATACGAAAAAAAACGTTCTAACCCCAAGACAGAGACTTGGCCAAATGAAAATAATTTTGACCATAAAATTACAACCAGAGAGATGAAAAATTTTTAATTTCTAAAATTTTGGCATGCTGGACACTTCGCTTCTATGAAAATAAACTAAATTTATATTATGATTAAATGATAAAAAGGATTAACAATTGTTAATCCTTTTTATCAGTATCAAACAGGCGTAAATTAAAAAATACAGTAATTAAATTTTATTTTATTACATTCATTTCTATCTATATTTATTCGCATGTACATTCTTGATATAAATATTTGAGCACTCATATATTTTAGTTCTGAAGAGCAGACCAAGGATATAAGTCTCAGAAATCGTAAAACTATGTTTCTTTTAATACATAAAAAGCACAAAACACAGTTAACTACACGAAAATAAATTTTTCTTAATTAAGAAATTATTCTGAAATAAAATATCTTTTGCCTTCTGACCTGGATATAGATACTCTTGTGTTTTAAAAAAAGCATTAATTATTTTAAGGTATTTCAAGAATTTAACGTTCATAGTTATATATTAATATTTAATTTGTTCTCTACATATTTCAATGATCTTACTAAAAGTCACAATCTTAAATTTCTGTTTATTACAATCAAAATTAGTCTTAAGACAACTACTTCTGTCTGATGATATCATTAAAGTATCCAGGCAGCCTATATCCAAAATTAAAAGTTCAAAATGCATGTTCGTACTATTACTTTAATTTCTAAATAGTCCCCTCAACAGAAAATCAAATAATAGAATGTCAGGATGTATATGGAAGCGAAAAGAGATAGAAATGCAAAGCTCATATTATAATTGTATATTTATTATATATTACTTATTATTATTATGTAATTTACATTATTATTTATTCAATTATTATTATCTATTATATTTATTATATTATTATTATTATTATTATTAACTTATTAATTATTACATATTATTCATTAATATTATTTATTATTATTATTATTTTTTTTACTTATAACCATTCATTGTTATTATTATTATTAATTATTGAATTATTTATCTATTATTATATTAAATATTTACTAGTATAATTATGGGGCTCAAAGGACAAAACATTGTGTTACAATTAGTAGCCCCTTTCCAGAAAATGTATTGTTATAAAATTGTAAAAAATAAACATATTGAAATAATAATGTATATTGTCAAATTCTGAATAAATTGATATGATTATAATTATTCGAATATTATTATTATCTATGTATTATTAGTATATTAATTATTATTATTTATTATTATATTCTTCCTAAATAATTAATTATGATTATTGGTATTCTTAATAAGGATTGAATTTTTAATTATTAATATTGGGAATAAAATCTTATATAAATAAATAAATTCTGAAGGTTAATAAAAATTATTTTTTAGATTATTAATTCAAAAATTACAATGCCAATTTCGGGTCTCAAAAAGGAACTTTTGCACAAAAGCAATTAGTAGAACGCATTCTCGAAATACTTAGGCGAAGTTACTTTAGGTTATTATAAGCTGATTAAAATGTTTAAAAATTGTAAATATTTTGACAAATTAAATTATATAAAACGTATGTGATTACTTTGTTACTAAATGTATATACTTAAGGAATTTTTTCCTCTGTCATGATAAAACGTTTTGACTTGAAATATGAATTATTATTATGTATTATTATTATTATTATTAATTATTATTCATTAAAATATTCTTATTATATATTTATTATTATTCTTCTCATTAATTTAAATTTAAGATTAAATGTAATTATTATTATTATATTATTATATTAAATTATTATTATTATTATTATATTAATTATAAAAAACATTAACAAAATATTTTTTACACAATTATTATTATTCTACTTTTATTTTAATTAATTTGTTTTTAATTATTTTGTTAAAACTGTTCCTTTGTGTATGACAAACAATTAAAATTTGGTAATAGTGGGAATTAATATTAGAGCTCTCCCCTAAAACATCCAGTTACTTAAATTTAAATTTAATTAATAAGCTTGATGTATTATTTAAGGGGCCTCAAAGAAAACATCACGTGTTTGGCAACTTGAACACAATTATAAAAGTATACTGTATGATCCAAATTAATAAATTAATGTGATCTAAATTAATATGATTTAAATTAATATTTTAATAATTTATAATTAAGTAATCTAATTATTCATAATATTAAGTTTATAAGTTGAGTACATAATTATTAATATCAATATCCATATTAATAAGTAAATTTGAATTTGTAATAATTGCAACGAGTTTCAAATTTTGATAATTTATTAACATTATTTGTGAACAAATATTATTATTGATTAAATTAATATTATTAAATTAAAATTATAAATAAAGATATTATATATATAATTATAAGAATTAAATAATATTAACAATATAAACATTATTTATAACTTATATTGATTATTGTTATTAACTTGTGAATTGTTGACTTTTGAGCTAATAAATGTTTTTACTTTTAATAAGTTAAAAAGAAAAATTATTAAATATGTCCCTTCATTATTAATTTATTAATTAAAAATATAAATTATTAAATTAATATATCTTATATATTTAAATTTATTAATATTTTAAAATTTATATAATTTATAAATTATTTTAAATTAAATATTGTAGTAATAATATTAGATAATATTAATTAAATTATTGATTAATTTATTAATATTAATATATTATATAATTAATAATAATTATTATTATTGAATTAATTTTAAATATTAATAATTTAGATCTAATAAATTAATATAAATTACTACAATTTAATAATTATTTAAATATTATATCTTAATTATTAATTATTTTTCAAGAATTGCAAGTAAGTTTTCCACCCAATTTATCCATAAAATCTTTTATAATTGCAATAATGTTGAATAGTGAAAAACAATTTTGTGTATTGATAAATAGGCAATTTATCGAATTTTATACGCTCTGAAAATTCCCATACTTGAGATCAGAATGAATTAATTTAAAAAAAGGTAATTTAAATAAAACGGTATTACTCTAAATTTTCCTGTCAATTAGTTAGATCTTTAAAATTTAAGTTCGTTCCAGCGCAAAACAATTCTAAATATAGTAAAAGTGATAAGTATCATATTACGTTTAATCGAGAATTGCATGGTATCATTCTTATTAAACAACTTTGTCTAGGCTATATCTATTGGCATGATTCAGAAAAACGAAGCCAGAGTCTAATGGAATCTCCTAGGGAAGGTATAACTAGAAATAACATGATATTATATGACACAATATCTTAAAAACGGGTTAAGAAAGTTATCACGGGCTTTAATCGTTTACAGGTGTGTTACAGCCTATTGCCTGTAATTATGCAATGATCCTCTGGTCATTGCTTTGTAAAAGTTGTATTATTACCAAATTTTTGATTATCTACAGCTTGGGGAGAACGCAATGCACTCTTACGATTGGTATAAGTGTCAACCGTTCTCTCAAAAACAAATCAACCTTTAATAAAAATAACATAAATTCGAGGTAAAAATATATTGAGAAAAGGGAAAAAAACTTGATAGAGAATCGATCCAGGCACCATACATAAAAAATTTTAAAGAATATCCAACTTAAGATCAATGTGAATTACAATTCGACAATTGGTGAAATCTAAAAAAATAAAGTCATATTTAATTCTTATAAAAAATTTAAAATATTTTATCAAAAAAAAAAAATCTAGAAGTTTTGGAAATCTATTTTAAAATAATGGCAAGTACTCTACTCTTAATGTAATTAATAAAAATTAACTCCAATCGCAAATGGGGAAAATAAATTCTAAATGTTTATACTATTGGACAAGATTATTCAGATTATTTCAGATTTGATATTAATTTCAAATATACATCACCTCTTAATACAAATTCATCATCATCATACAATCATCATCTATCAATCATCCACTTTCTCTCTCCCAAGAAAAGGTGCGCAATACATACATCCGGAAACAGAAAAATGTAGTAAGAATGTGACCAAGTTGAAAGAAACAGCCGCATCCTTATCGCCCCTTTCATACCCTTAAAATGCTGAAACAGATCGGCGTAGCCACGTACAATACACCCTGGGGCTTTCACGTGACTAGCGGCGTGCCCTATAATGAATATTGTTATAAATCCTGATTTATTCGGCCAGACTACTCTATTAGTATCATTGTCTACTCATTTCGTCTCATTTGGATTTATCTTATCAGACGGGCGGAGCGCGCCGCTGGGGCGACGCGAGCCGCACGGAATGAGACGCGAGCGAGGAGAGAAGAGAGGAAGAAAGACGAGAGAGAGGAGAGGGAGAAGAGAGAGAGGAAGAGAGAGAGAGTAGAGAGAGAGAGAGGAGAGGGAGAGAGAGCGAGAGAGAAGAGTAGAGAGAGAGAGAGGGAGCAAGAGAGACGAGGAATAGAAGAAAAAAATTATTACATATACTAAAATTTACAAAAAATTTCAAATTACAAAGTAAGTATTTTGAAAAATATATAATATATAATATATTTATAATATATAATTAAATTAAATATATATATTATATATATATAACAACTAACAAAATATAATATAAAATAACTATAAAAAATGCATTTATTATATAAGATAATAGTATTATAATCTGTCTTATATGATATATAAATATAAATAATAATAATTAATAGATATTAAATAATTCATATTATATATTATATTATTATTATAATATAAACGCAAAGATATTTACAAAAATTATACATATCGTACCATCCGAAACTTTCTGAACGCAAAACCGCAACCGGTTTTCACCTTTCCCAGACACGCATAGGTGGTTTTAGAATTTTATATATTTACATAATTCATAAAATTATAACAAACTAATTCACAAACATATGATATATAAAAATAATAATTTTCCGTGTTAAAATGATTTTAATAGATATATTATTCTTATCGAATATCGATATTCTTCACATCCCTATATCGATACTAATTATGTAAATCGATATAATAATATCGATGTAAGCATAAATGTATATAAACAAATTTATTAATATAACATGATCGATGGCAAAGTTCCACGGGAAAGAAGAAAAATCAGACAAATGCAAACATATGACTGATATATAAACGTAATTCACTCACTTATAAAACACGTATAAACATACATAAATTATACGTATGTACGCATAAACATACATACGTACATGTAGGTATACATATATGCACACACAATATGCAAGCAAGATATTTGATATTTTAAGACATGAATAAATGTTATTTTATTGACAGACAATTTATTTCCCTATTTCAATAGAAGTAGACTGAACCGCATACACAGACAGACAGACAGACAGACAGATACACACACACACACACACACATATATAATATATATAAATATATATAGGATATTATATATACTATAATATATATATATATATATATATATATATAATATATATTTATATATATATACTATACGTTATAACTATAATATTTATATATATATATATAATATTAATATGTACTATTATTATTATATCCCTGTCTAGCTCAATAAATAGGACAAGTAAACGCCCTCTAAGATCTAGGATTTGGTCTCCAAACTCGGCAACCAGGACGGAAAAGGAAAGTAGTCGCGTGGTAGGAGATTTACTGTGATTAACAATTTAATATTCAAGTGTTGTATCAAAATTTTAATACTAATAACTACCACTAAAAAAAATATCAGCAAATAGTCATACAACGAAATGTCCCATATTCAATACCCAAATCTCACTTTCTATCTAAAAACTTCATACGCAGAAAGTCCGGTTGTCTCTGTCTCCGAACACAAGTTGGTAATTAATTGGCGGAGCATCCATTTAGCACAGAAAAGCATTTAATTCAAATTCCACAAACTTCAATATTATAATGGATGGCGTGAACCTCCGAATAAGGAATAAAATCGGCGCAGGTACTATAATATGAGTACTAATATATATATATGTATATATAAATAGATTTTATAATATCATAAATATATATATATATATATATATATATATACTATATATATATATTATAATACGTATATATATATATAGATATACCTAATATATATTAGTATATACTTATATATATATATATGTATATTATAGATTATATATATATAGTATATATATATATTATATATAAATATATATACCGTATATATTATTTATATACTATATAGTATATATATATGATATAGATATTATGTATATCGTATTTATTTCCTATATGAAAAAAGATAATTTATATATATATATATAGTATATATATATATATTATACTATATCGCTTGGGGGCCTGCGCGGCATGACTCCCTAAATTTAGGTCTTTTACGCAACCTCGCTTTCTTCAAAGATCCATAACTTTGGTTCTACTTAAGATAGAATAAAATTTCAAAGTGCATTTTAAAGGTAAAATAATAGCCCCTATCAAAGTGTAATCGGTGGTCTATTTCCATCCTAAAAATTAAAAATTAAAAACGAACAAAGGTTAGAGTAAATATTTTTCCCCCTCCCCCTTTGTCCGACCGATATGTTAAAAATCATATTTCTCTCCGAAGAGTTCAGGACATTGTTTATTAAGTATAAAATAAAAAGTTGCTTATGTGTGTGTGTGGAGAGAGCGAGAGTGTCTTTTTAAGCGCTTCAAAATAAAATTCTATGTAAATAATTGAATGGTCTTTTTTATTTAATTCAAAAATAATTTTAAAAACTTGGCACAAAAGTTATAAAATAAATGTAATAATAGTATTTTATACTATCCTAATATATTAGGGATGTTGCCGAATATTCGGTAAAGTAATTTCGGTTACTCGGGCCTATTTTCGGCCAAAATACCGAATATTCGCGTATTCGGCTTTTTGCCGAACTATCGGCTCCGAATATTGAGCTTTATCAAACATAAATTTACGTTCAAACATGAAGGGAAGTTATTTCAATTTGCCTAAAATTGATTAACTTATTTTCCAAAAAAATAAAAAACCTATAGCGAAATTTCTGTAGCCAATATGGCGAAAATCTTGTCATTTGTCAGATCCTAATTGCCTTTGACATTTTTCAATATTCTAAAATAGAATTCATTTTAGTGATACGGGGATAATGGACCAAACATTTTAGTTGGTATAAGGGAGAGTGGCTGCCCTATCAATTTCATGTTTTATTTCACCATGTTGCCAACTATGCATTCACGATTCAATATCATGTCAGAATTCTGTTAAAGATATTTTATTTACTTGCCAGAAGCATATCCTCTCATTTTCACCATTCAGCAACGGCAGCAGCAAGCTTTAAAACTTTACAGATGCAGCTGAATGTCAAACAGCATAAATTAATTCAAGACGTTTCTACACGCTGGAACAGAACTAATGATATGCTGTAAAAAGATTGTCTTGAACAAAAATTCCCCTATCCATATACGCTCCTGAATGCAATCAGAAAATGTTGACTGCTTTTCAGTGGGAAAATTATTCCATTTACTTGAGCCATTTGACAACATTTAACTAAAAACAAGCATTAAACGTGAAGTAACAGTCTCGCCCAAGTGATCCCTCCATTTTTAGCAATAAAATCTATTTTACGAATAGGCAATTAAAAGCAAAAGCTCAGTGGAATAATTACACTCGTTGAGAGTCTTAAGACATCAGTAGAAAAAAGACTTTCTAAGTTTTCTATGTTGCATAAATCTTTTGTGTAGCTACTGCTTAGATCTGTGATTCAAGCCTAATTTTTCAAACATGAAATCAGATTGAATCAGCTAAAAAATTAATCGCTCCGCGCTCTCGCGCGCCAGAAAATGTTTGAAAATTAAACTCCTGACTCTTCTGCCTGACGATGATTCACGTAGTGGGGAAAGTGAAGCTGAAGGTATCCATTTTCACTTCTTTTAATGGATTGTTTTTAAATAAATTTGGCATTCAAAAATCGTTCATACAGGAATAGGATAAGCTGAGAGTGAAAAAAAGAAAGTCCCATTCTTCTGACGTGATTATTGTACATGAGTGTACATAAAAGTAAAAGGCTAGATACGAAATTACATCAAGAAATAAAACCAAATATGTAAGTTGGCCTACTTTGACCAGTGAAGACAATGATTTTCCCTTCAATTGGTTTTGGAAAAACACTGGAAATAATTTTTATGCGAATTTTATATTACTAGCAATAAAATACCTTTCAGTTCCACTGTCATCAGTCGAAAAGTGAAAGAATATTTAGAACAAGAGGAAATATTTATGAAGCACAAGAAATAGGTTATCCCCTGAAAATGGAGAACTGCCAATGTTAATGTGCTGTCATTTTAACCTTAGAGCTTATTCAATGAAGTTTAGTTTAATATCTTTTAACTACGAAACTTCTTTCAATTTTCATTTAATTATTTTTTAATATGTGAATGGTTGCTATAGGTCAGAAATAGTTATTTACTTTTTGTTTTATTACTTTGTACTATAACACTGGTAAGAGCGAGTGAGAGAGTGTGTCTTTGGATGTGTGGGTTTTCGCAAGCATTATGATGTTGCTGATTCAAAAATGCTAATCGGCTTGTTTGCATAATCACATCGCATTTGTGAGATATTGTGTTTGTAACACAGATTTGTAAAATTTTATGATTTTTACCTTTTCAAGAGGGTCTATCACAATTATTGCGATTATTATTATATATTATTACTATATATATATATACAAGATTGTAGTATATATAATATATATTGTATATATATTATACTTATTAACACTGGCCGACGCTGAAATTGACATAAGCCCTAATACCCATGCAAATATACCTAAAGTTTCTTTATGTACCAGCTTATATATCTCATATAACTTTCTTCCACTCATATGAACAGACCTGTACACCGGCTGCTAGGATCTGTACCCGCGACCAATAGTATTTGTCAAGCCCGTCCCCTCTTACTGACCATTTTGAGCTATCATGGAGCATATATATATAATATATTATATATATATAATAATAAAAGGTATCATGAATGGAAATTCAGGGTGAAAAAGGTTAAAAATGGGAGAGAAAATACAGTGAGAATAATAAATTTAACATAAGTGAAATTATTTAAATTAATCATATTTATTGATGTTATTTATAATTTTCTTTTAAATATTTGTATTATATATTTATAATAAGAATTACCTTATTGTATTATATGATACGGTTTTTTTTTACTTTTTATATTAATAATATAATATTTTTAGTTGCTTTCTTAATTTGATAAAGTGTATCAGAAGATTAATTGTTTAATTGTAAATAATAATATTTATTATACTATTGAGTTATTTATTTTTTCATTATTATATAGTATGTAAGGCTAAAATTTTGTTCTTGTATCTAGTGAGTCAGTAGGTTGTGTGTGTGTGTGTGTGTGTATGTGTGATGTTGTGGTGTGTGTGTGTTGTGGTGTGTGTGTAGGAAGGAGTGATGAGAGGTGTGAGTTAGAGTGAGGAGAGAAGAGAGTAATGAAATGATAAGAGACGAAGAGAGATAGATAGAAGAGTAGAAATAGAGTATGAGGATATATATATATATAGGAGGAGGAGAGAGACTATATACTAGATATATATTGGGAAGATATGATGGAAGGGAGAGAAGACAACGAATGAAGCGCCAAATGCACTGTTGTCGATTATCATGTGCTCGGTGTGGTAGAGTATATGTGTAAACATACATATACTCTATATTATGAAATATTAATGAATAGTGCTGTAGTGTTAGATGTGAGATACTAGACTATGTAATTGTGATGGTAGAGCGTAGTATGGTTTGTACGTTATATTGTTATAAATGTACTGTACTACGATAGGTAGTAACTTTCTCTTCGTAGACGATATTACTGTAGCATGATGGAGCGTGCGGGTGGAATATCATTCATCAAAAGCTCAAACTAATAGTCGTGACCATCATAGTTGCATCATATGATATTCCCCACCTCAGCCTCGGGTTAACGTCCTTCATGGAAACTTTAGATTTTGATGGGAAGCGTTCACCTAGCTTCATCACTAACATCGCCTTTAGTGTTATCCGCGGAATAGTGGTTTCGTGAGTGTGAGAGAGTGGGAATAGACATACGAGGTGAAACTTTATACTGCTATTGCTAATTATTCATCTCCGATGAGAATTCAAAATCTTGACTCTCTCTAGCTCACTAGTTCCATGTTACAATGTTGGTGGTTCCGCGCTTTTACTGTTTACTCACTCACAGAAAATTATTCTTAGTGACTACAATTCGACAAAAAACATTTCTCAATGGCTCATTGCTCTAAACTAACTTGTCAATTGTTTGCTATTGAACAAAAGCAAGCCTAATTCAAACGGTAAGTGATGATGTCTATCGACTATTTTGAATATATATAGTTTATTGGGCCTTAATTAAATATATATCCCAGCTTTTTTCTTCTTGTCACTCAGCGTCACTCAGACCAGTAAACGTTGAGCATATATACAGCGGAAACGCATTTTCACCATCATGCGTCCAGTGGCAATTTCACAAATTGTCTTCATCACCAAGTTTTAATTAAGTGTGTAGTAGAT
>JABUQX010109170.1:0-16451 GCA_015478945.1 Trachelipus rathkii
TAAAGCATCACTTATTTTGTTATACTTTTGTCTATTAGTCTACTATATCAGTATATATCACTCTCTCAATTCGACAGGTACGGATAAATACATGATAGGGTTTCCAGATCCCTTCTGCTACCTTAGATGAAGAGATTTTTGGAATACATTACTTCATCTGACTCGTCTCTCGAGAAGACTTGGGAAAATCTTCTTGTTGCACGCTCCAACCGTTCTATCAATTTTAGGTATTAGGTTAAGAATTTATTTCCTGTTATAATGTGCATTTTTGTATTATACAATTAACATTCATCCCAAAATAGTCCAAAAGAAATGAATTCAAAAATTTGTTGCTTGGTCCGCGCCTGTCGAGCACCAAGGATTAAAATGAATAATTAAATGTTTACAGCCATTGTTAAAGCAATTTTTAAAATCCAAAACTCATTCAATTATCCAATTTCCTTGAAATTTCTAGCCACCAGAGCAAATAAACCTTAACATGGCTTATCTTTTCTCTTCTTTCTCGCTTCTTTTGCTGATGTGTAAAATAGTTCCAATCCCAAATCTTCAGTTAAGAACTCCAGTTCGACTGTCTCTCATCAACTAAAAGTCGGCCCTCCTGATATTCCGTTCTTTCTTTCCGAATACTCGTCCTGCTCTTTTGCTTGGATCCTCTGTGATAGATATATATCATCATTATAAATGAATATTATTATTATTATATATTATACTATATTATAATATATATATAATATTTATAAATATATAATATATATATATATAATAATATAATATATATATAATAATATATATATATATAATATTAAAGTCCCACAAACGGAGCCAATAATATTATATGGTTTAAAACTCTGAAATATCAAACTAAAGTGGTGTATGGTTTCTCTGGCTGTTCATCTGTTTTGTTAATTAAAACTGCAGTAAATAAAATGAAATATTAGATGAACTTTGACATTAATGCATAAACAAATCGAACTTAGAAAATATTTATTCTGTAAACGATATTACATATTACATCTTATCATTGAATAACAAACGTGAAAAACTATAAAATAACTAATAATAATAAAATAATAAATAATAAAATAATAATAAATAATAAAATAATAATATATAATAATAAAATAAATAATAATAATAATATGAAGTAATATATTATAATAATAATAATAAATAATAATAATATAATGATATAATAATAATAATCAATAATAATAATATAATAATAATAATAATAATAATAATAAATAATAAAAATAATATGATAAAAAGTACGATAATAATAATAATAATCATAATAAGAATAATAATTAAAATAACTATATAATAATAATAATATAAAAAAATAATTAATAATAAATAAAATAATATAATAAAATAATAATAACTTTAATGTATTATAATGATAGTACGATTGGAGAATATGCAAAATGGCAATATGTCGAGTTAGGTATTTTATATTTAATCATAATTATCTTCGATTTTTAAGGTTAATACCTATTATTTGATTTTTTAACTATTATATTTATTTAATATATCATTTTTGTTGATATGGTGTACATTATTACTTTCTATTTCTCGATAAACAAATCTTGTGGGGGGCGAGGTCTAATAAGTTTGTAATGGATAAGACTGAACCAAAATTCTTACACGATCTCGATGGACTTAATCATATATTACATAAATTATTTACCCCTTATTTATAATTTTATACCTTTAGTTGTGAATCTACTAGTATTTTCGAACCTAAAATTGTATTAAATATTTAATTATCGCGTGGTGTATTCAATTATATGTTTAGAAAGCTCCAGGAATAATTTTCGAATTGTGAGCCACAAAAAACGAAAAAAGACACCGTTAATCACGTGTCGGATTTTCGGGAACAGTTTGATAAGTAGGTTCCGATTAAGTTCAGAAATTTTTTTAATTTAATTTGTTTCATTTTTTAAATGTGATTTGAAGTAAGGTAATTATATATGGATTTCCTTTCCAAGAGAAGTAATTAAAGATGTATACCTTAGTGTGTGAAATTAATTTTTTAAATCGAATTTTTTTCCAACAATATTTTTCTAAAGTTTGTAGCAAGAATTTTATTTATTTATTTTATTTATGTTACTTATTTGTTTATTTATTTATTATTTATTTATTTATTTATTTCAATTTATTTAATTTATTTATTTTATTGAATTTTATAGTGATTTTAGAAAATTAGTGCGTTATATTTTTAAAAGGTATTAATGTTTCTAGAAATATATTTGATTTCATTTCTTTTTAGGCTGGGCGTGTCGTCAGGGGGGGGCAGGGGGGGGGCAGCTGCCCCCCCGAGCAAGTAAGGGCTGCCCCCCCCCAGAAGTGTTTAACTTATAGATCTAACACTGCGAAAAAAATTTCTTGATTTCAAAACAACGTCCCTTTCGGGTGGGGCCGGTAGGGTACGTTTTTAGCGATATATATAGTACTAATATGATATATTATATATTATATATATATATATATATATATATATATATATATATATCTCATCATATATATATAATATATAATATATTATATATATATATATATATATATTATAATATATATATATAGTATATACGAGTATATTGGCGAAGGCTAGTTGCAATCGACATTTTCTCACATTTCTCTTTTCCGATACGAGGTCTTCTCACTCATTTTATATGCTCTTTTATTTTGTAGATAAGAACTGTGTTGTTATTCTATCAATGCTTGAACCAGAGTTAATATGTTATATGAGGCTTTTGAATATGGGCTCTGTCGGATGCTCATTTGGTTATAAAATGTTACGGCTCAAAGTAGCATTGAATTATCACCCCTGACACCACAATAGTTATTAGTTCAATTTCATCAGATCATGAATATTAGGAGATTCCTTGGTACATACGTTTTACTTTAAATATTATAAAACTTTTGTAATATTTCCTTCTTAAGTAGGAATTTTGTAACCAGATGATGTGTACTTGTCCAATGAGGTTAGCTTTCATATTAAATAAACTATTTTTCTATTACAACAACTAGAAATTAAGTGGTTTTTCAACATATTTTTCTATACTCTTTTAATATTTTCTGTTAGCATCTTTTGATTGCTAGTAAAATTTATTAGCCCTATGAACCATCATGTGGCAAGATATTTACAGTAGTAGACACCAGTATATAATATCTAAAAATGTATGTTCTCACATGGGAATATATATAATATAAATATAATATTTATATATATATAATATATATATAATTATATATAACATTTTTTTTGCAGTAAATTTGAAAAGGAAGAACTCAGATAAACATGGAAATGGTAAGCGCGTGGAAACGAGAGACCAATACAAAAGAGGCATCCTCCTACTTCGCATATGTTCCGTCATGCTGAAAGACCCACTCCAAGACCAGCCACCTTGACGATCAATGGATATGGGCCCAGGATTTCGGAGCTGTTGTTTCAGAGCTTGACAGACACAAAAATGACATTGTAGATACGTTGGACTTCATCTATGATTTCGACTGAGAAAAGAAACAGTTACTGAAAGACTATTTTTTGGAAGATGCTACCCACTTACAGAGGAAATTCAATCTGATGAGTTGGAGACATATTCACTTAGCTGATGTACTCAGGCGCTAGATAGGGAGCATTTTTGCAAAGTTTTTTATTTATTTCACCAAATAAAAGTTTGGGTCAGAGGGGGTTTCGCTAGGCTCTTTAACAATAAGACCTTTCACTAAATATAAAGATTTTCATGCGGTTTGTAAGGGATACATACAAACACAGAGTGGCATAAACTGCTGTTGAAGCTGCAAGATTGTTCCTACAGGCGTGCCGGTAGCCATCTCAAATTAACCAGCATTCATAGAAAATCATAGAAGAAAATAAAAAAAAAATAATTATCCTCACTAATTTATGTGTGACATTTTTGGTACCGAGCGATTTACTCGCTTTCGGGGTAGAGATCATGATGAAGGGAGTGTTTGCAGATTATGCGTCGCTTACGAATAGATGCCCGAAGATCAGTTCTCTCAAAATCATTTGAAGGGGTAAGAAAATGCCACATACGAATCATTCAGATCAGAAATGAGTATTTCTCAATGTGGTACTATCTATATACGTAAAGCATCGTCAATAAGTAAAGGAAAGCGTGCGCGTATAGCTTACTAGCAGAGTGAAACCGCTGATAATTCTGGAAGAAGAATAATTATCCATAGTGTGAGCTATTTCGACAAGAGTTCCCGGTGAAGTCAACAGAGGAATTATTGGGGCTTTGTTAGAACTGAAAGCGCTTGAACGCAAAACCCATTGAGACAGCCATTGATGATTTTGTCACGACCTGAAGAACTGATCCCGTAGAAATGCGTGGGCTTGGTTTCGATGGCTGTTCTACGATGTCGGGCAAAGAAGGAGGTGTCCAGCAATATTGCGGAACAAGTATAAAAAGCATTGTTCTTTCATTGCTCTTTCCAGACAGAACAAAATCTAGTAGTAAATGAATTTGAACACAATACCTAAAATCGAAACTGTGGGTACTATAGAGGGACATTTACGCTTTTTCAGCGAGTTGGCTCTTGCGAAGAAATTAATGCAAACATTCAACCTATGCCAGAACCAGATGGCTGAACTAGCAACAAGTGCGATCAGAGTGTTAAGGAGCAGTTTGTACGATTGATGCAAGCATTAGAAATCCTTCCATTGAAGGAAATACCGCCAAAAGAAAAAGCGCTTTCAGTTGCATTCAGCGTCATGTAAGTCGTCATTCATCATGGCTAATGATATTGATCGTGATCACTAAGTACTCTGCGATGTTATAGAGGCAGTTGTAAATGCTCTCCAATCCAAGGACGCTTTGGATATGCGTCAAAACCTCGCACTCAAACACATTTGGTGGAAATGGTTAAGGAGCCATCGGAAAGGTGAAGAAAAAATTCGGAAGGTGGAAACACGCTTCCCCATACCACGAGCAACTAGGACTTGAATAGCAAAACTACCTATTTGAATATGTTGGGAGTCGCACGCGCAGAAACGCAATTCCAGCAACAAATCCCAGCGGAGTTCTGGAGAGGATCCTTAATAACTCCGTATCTAGATCTATAACCTTTTGTTCCTCCTAACTTATTTCTACTGAAGATACACCTTCATATGCATGACCAATATTTATCATCGCTGTGCTATAATGATGAACTATTAGCCGAGTGAGGCAGGATTGCTACCTACTAAAATCGATTGATGTTAAGAAGAAAAGACAGCTCTTATTTAATAGTTTGTTACCACTTAGAAAGGCATAGAAGAAGGAGCTAGAACTTGGGTACAAAATTTTGGAAGGAAAGTAAAAGACCGCCTGAGTTAGTGCAAAGAAAGCTATAGAAGATTCTGTGTTGCCTCCCAAGTCTAAAAGAGACTGAGACTGCTTGTCGACGAAAAAGGCTCGGATCCACGTACGTGAATCTCAAACCACCGCAGGCACCACACCGCAGGCACCAACCACTCACCAGTCGTATAGAAGCACTCTTTCAAGTACTCTGCGAAAGGATCAAGGAACTTGGCTGCGAAGTAGCTATGGAAGACGACAGTTAGACGGACTGGCTATCGATGAGTGTATACAGAAAATTTGTGTTTGACAATTATAATTATTTTATTCAAAAGTAGTTGAGATAAGTTTGCGTTTTGAACCCAAGGAAATTATCTTTTTTAATAATATCAATTTTTGTAACTGCTCTATATGTGATTTTCATCAATTGCAGGTTTTATTTTTATACCTTTTGTTTAATAAAATAATTTTTTTAAAAATATTAATCTTTAATATCCTTACAAATACTTCTAGTTTTTTGTCTTATTATTATAATAGTAATATTATATTTATATATTAATATTATATATATATATATATATATATATATATATTATATATTAATATATATATATATATATATACTATATATTATTATTATATTTATATATATAAAAAGATTCTATAAAATTTAAGCTGCCCCCCCCTTGCTTGGAAGCTGGCGACGCCCATGGTGTTAGGTACGTTATTATATTATTATTATTATTTATTATTAATTATTATTAGCCTATTATTATTATTATTATTATTATATTATTATAATTATTACTATTATTATTATTATTATTATGATTTTATTATTCTTATTATTTATATTATTATGATGATTGATGATTATATTTTTATTAATGTTGAAATTGTAAATATAATATTAAAATTATATTATAATATTATATTAAAATTATTAGTTAGTAAGCTATTAGTTTATTATTTTATTATTATTATTATTATTATTATTATTATTATTATTATTATTATTATTATTATTATTATTATTATTATTATTATTATTATTATTATTATTATTATTATTATTATTATTATTATTATTATTATTATTATTATTATTTTTGGCTCATGTGGGTTATCTGCTTCCTGTTAAGCTTGTCATTTTTTTTATTAAAACCTATGTTATCGAACGAAATGTACAGCAGCGCGCATGTTGCCAGATGCACGTTTTTTTTTTTAAATTTTTTAAACAATGCAAAGTGAAATAAATTATAAATATAAAAATAAATGTTAAAGTCTAGAACGTATGTCATGCAGCGAAAGTTAAAGTAACTAATTATTTTGAGAATTTTATTTTTTACTTTTTTTTTTGGAAAATAAAACAGAAAAAAAGAAGAATTAATATTAATTTTATGCACTGGTATTGTCAGTATGACAGGAAAAGGGAATATATTGAAAAAATAAGCAAGGCTAGAACAATTAGAAAGGATTGAAGAGATTGGGGAATAACAGAAACGGGTAAGGAAGGGCACAGAGCGAGACCCTGGTAAAGTGGATAGGAGGAAAGACGGAAAAGGCACAAGAGGTTGTGGACTGAAGAAGTGAAGGAGGTAATAAAGAGGAAAACAATATTGATGAAAAAGGGGCTGAAAAATAGAACTGTACTGACAAGGGCTCAATATCTGGAGGCAAGAATTGAAGCAGGGAGAGTGAAAAGAAGAGTAAAAGAAGAGACAGCAAAAGAGAGGAGGAAGAAATGATGGAAGATTGGTCAGGGAGTAGAAAAGAGCAGATTTTTAGTCTGACATAAAACGTAGTAGAGATCAAAAGAGGAAAGTTTGCGCAATATCAGGGAATGACGGGCTAAAGAGGAAGGTTTTTGGTGGGTATGGATCAACAAACAGAACATATCAAGGAGAATCGAGACGGATTACTCAAGAGAACTGGGTTAAATGTAAATGAGCACATGTAGAGAAGGGGATAAGAGATAATTCGAAGGAGAGATAACTAGGAGAGGAAGAGAATTGCTTATGGAGAGTTGGAGGGTAGCTCTGAAAGCGCGCATGATAACGGAGGTAAGGCAAAACCGGGGGATGATGAGTCCAAGAACTAATAAAAGGGAGGAGAAGAAAATTTAAAGTAATTCTGAAATTGTTCAATTAGGCGTTTGAACGCGAACGAAGTACCAGAGGGTTGGAAAGTCACGTTCAAGTTCCCAATACAAAATAAGGGAAAGGAGAATACAGGAGACTGTTAAAAAATCAGGGGAATACTCCGTTAATCTTGACCACTTGGGCAAACATGTGAGAGATACTAGAGAGAAGTCTGAGAATGGTAAAGAGCCCAGTACTGGGAAAAGAGCAGCCAAGGAGATAGACACACACAACAGAAACAAGAACGATCTCTGTTCGCTTGAGATTTATGGTCTGAAAAGGTTGTGAATTATAAACGATCCATATGTAGCTCATGATCAGAGAGGAAAAGCTTAATGGGATTCATTGCTAGGAGACTGGTGAAAGAGTGCTGAGAGAGAAATATAACACGTGGGATAAAAATTGAGAGAGAAGCCTTGAGAGTTTTGAATAAAGAAATAATGATTCAGCGTTTTACTTAATTACTACCCTATGGTAGTACTAAAGAGAAGGACCACAATTAATTAAAACTATTTTTTTCCTTGCCTTTATTTTTAAAAACTTTAAATTTTTTAAATGTCAATATAATAAACATTATTCATTTTATTACGTCATGAGTGATATGTAAATTATCAAATTGGTATATGAGCATTGTATTTGCAAATGTTTCCTACAGATAGCTCTGAGCAATTTATAAAGATAACTTTATATATATAATACTATATATAATATATATATATATATCATATATAATATAATAATATATATATATATAATATTATAATATATTATATAATATTATATATTAATAATATATATTAATATATTAAATATAATATATATATATATTTAATATATAATAATATATATATATATATATATATATATATAATATATTATAATATATTATATATATATATAATATATACATATATTATATATTCTATATTGTTATATATATATAATAATATATATATATAATATATATATATTATTAATATATATATAATATTATATCGACCGTATATATATATATATAATAGTTATAATATATAGAATATATATATTATAATTACAATATATTTATATAAATATAATATATATATATATTTATCTATTAATTTATATATATATATATATAACATATTATATATATATATACATCTATAACTGTTAATATATAATATATATATGATATATATATAATATATATATATATATATATATACGGATGTAGGCAGGGGTAGCTGCCTTCCTAAATTTGAAATGAAAATATTTGAAAAATCAGTAGGGTAGTAAACGACTAGAGGCCTTAACGTCTTTGCCACCCTCCCTTCTCTATTCTCTCCTCCTTCTCCAGTAAAAACAACAAGTAGACATATTCTTAGGGTCGTTCCGTAATCAACTTTTTACTGCAATTGCATTATATTACACATATCATATTCTCACCCGTGGCATAAAGAAACAGTCACAGCAGCAATTTATGTATCGATAGAATCAGCCTAAATATGTCATGATCGCGTACTGCACATAAGAAAGGCATAAAGAAAAAGAAAAAAAAATAATTCCGCAGTCCATTTTGAGTATACATATTTGTTGTGAACACAAAGAATTACTTTTGAGCGGTAAAAGATCTACGTAAAGTACGGTCAAAGCGCCGCCAAGCCAAATGCAGGAAAATTCAGGTCCGAGATTGATCGGGGAGAGTTAAAAATGTGAGTTATTTTTCTCATTTCACTTACGTTTCTTCCTACTCGCAGAAACAAAAGGTGAATACACTTTATAAGTCTCCGCCCTCATGAGCAGTGGTGCTTAACGGTAACAAATAGAGAATTGATGGCCCTGGTGATAAAAATTTGAAAATGTTAGAGATGGGGGAAACAAATGCCACCTACATGATGTTAAAATATTAACTAATGTAAATTATTAGCGAATTCATAATTGTAACTTATTTTCAAAAATTTTTGTTAAGAAGCTTAAAATGAATTTCTACTGCTACGTTTTAGTGTTTCAAAAAGATTGTTATTGAAAACTGAAAGTAAGGTTAAGATTTGAGTTTGTGTTTTTCGGCCATAAAACGGAAACATTAATATTGAGCATAATTTCCGAAAATTTCATCCTATTTGGAGCAAACAAAGTGAAAAAAAACACTTGATTTGTGAAGCTTTTATGAAATTTATTATTTAACGAGGTATAACAGGACCGGTAATTTTGGTCCTCAATTTTTATGAAATTTATTATTAACAAGGTGTTACAGGGCAGATATTTTTGGTCCTCGATTGTTATGTAGTTTTTATTTAGTTTTTGAACATGTGTTCTATACCGTTTATTACCTTTTTTGAATGGACCGGTAATTCGGTCCTATCTAGGTATTGTTCCGAACCAACGAAAATTTTTTTTTTGGGAATTTTTTTTCTGTTTATCCGAACAGTTTTTAACCGTGTTATAAAGGTGGTAGTGCTACCTCGTGTTACTTTGAGAGTTCTTGTCTCCTTTAGGTTTAATATGCTTATAGGTGGCAAAGTTACCTCGTCGTAGAAGAGATTACATGAGGCTGCAGCCCTCATAGTGAGCTGCACCCCTCTTAAAGTTGAAATTTAAGGTTCCCCTTAGGTGTGCTAGAGAGTTCGAATCGGGTTGAAATTTGGTGTATTATAGGTGGCTGAAATCATCATATCCACCATGTCCTACTGTAAATATTTCTTGTAGAGTATATTACAAGTATATTCTTTTGAAGAGTTTAGTAGCTATAATATATTTGAGTTTCTATATGCAATCTGTCATGTTGATAACTTTTTACACTATTTATATTTTCTTTGTCTTATTGATTTCCTCTCTCTTTTTTCGCGTACTAGTTTGTGAGATGCAATTCGGTGTAATTAATTAGGTGTGAGTTTATTTTGATCATGAATTTTAATTGAAAAGTTTGTTGTATAATGCAGTTAGTTGAAATGTTTAATCCCTATTTTATTAAATTCTAAGATAAGAATTTGGGATTACATATTATTTATCTATATATATATATACGCTTTATTAGCATTAAATATAGAAAATTACCTAAATATCATCTTATGTTCCTCTCCATTTTTATTAGTTCTCCTATTATACTACTATTGATGATAATCTTCTTAGTATGGCAACATCAGCTAATACATAGTCACTAAAATAAAAAAACTAACGTATTAAATACTTAATACATCTATACTAACTATATTATATCTCATATATTTAATACATTAGAATATATATTATATATATATATATATATTTAGTATATAATATATAATAATATTTATCAATAAGTTATTAACACATATCTTCTATTTAATTTCCTAGTACACATTTATATTATATACCGTGAGATCCGAAGAATACTCTTATCAAAATTCAATCAGTATAGCTATACTACTTGATTACTATTATATTTTATAAGTTAACACTTATTCCTGTGACGTTGTTGTATTGCCTTACTTATTCGGAGTAATTATTATCAGTAATAATAACAATAATAGTTGAAGAAAATTACATAAGAATTATATATACCAATGAAAATATTATTAAAATACATATATGTTCTCATTACTATTATCTATTTATATAATAATTTCATTTTATGTTTTACAGATAAAATCGATTTCATTAATGAAGTTTTTTATTCATAAAATTCAATAAATAATTTTATGCTTTTCTATTTTATTATTTTCTTTTCTATTACATATTAATTAATTATATTCCTGGTATATTATACGTATATACGCCGGTTATATATCTGATTGCCTAATAATATGTAAATTTGTATACCATATAGTATATAGATATTATACCTCTATTATAGTATAATCTATGGATACAGTATAGCAACATAAAAACTTCCTTTTTAATGAGTATGGCCAATACCGATATATTCTTTTAAAAATAAGACTTAATCATATTATTATATTTATTGGTATATATTATATTATTTATTATATTTTATTATGGTGGTTGGATTTTTAATAACGCTCATATCTAGAGTATTAAAAAAACTTATTACTACTATAATAGCTAATTTCAATGCAGCGCCCAAAAAACCATCGCATTAAAATATTTTTACAAAAATGTTTTATTATTATAGTATTATAACTTTCAGCGATGTTTTTCCTAAACAATTTTCATTTTTTCACTCCTCAATACATTCATTACTATTGGTGAAGAGACAGTTTACCGATATTTCTTGGAATATATAACATTTTACTTGCTTTTGCGCAATGGCGCTTGATATATTTATTAATTTTTCGCTCGCTAAGATTTTTCTATATCTAACTACTTATTGATTGATTATTATAGTGAAATCTTTCCATGGTGTAATAATATAATTTAAGTAAAAGGATGTTAAATTTCTCATCTATTATTAGGGTGACTTATATTATTCAATATCAACAAGCCATTTTTTAACTCCAGGACATCATTCTAATTTGTTAGACACAGTCACAATGATGCACCCAGTCTAAGGTTCTATACCTCTTGGTATAATTGCAATTTAGGTTATATGTATATAATTATGTAGCTCCAATATTTAAAAAGCTATCTAATACAATTGCTATAATATTCTATCTGCTCTGTAATAAAATTTCTAATTGTAATTTTAATGCAATTAAAATATTATCTGTTTATAACAAATATAATAAAACTTATCATCCATATAGAGAAATTATTTCAAAACCCTTTCTTTGCTGATATTCTTATATTAGTTAAAAAAAAAAAAAATCTAGAAATATTTTAATCGTTATCGGTGTATTATTTGGATCAATATAATAGGTCAGACATTAAACTACATATCCAAAATTTTATCTATATTAATATCTATACATACTAATCTACTTGTCTTTATTACTGTTAAAGATTTTTTAATTATCTTTTGCAAATATTTATCCCATACCCCATATAAATATATATATTATATATATATCTATATATATATTATATATATATATATATATATATATTTATACAACTCTAAATAGTACATCAAAAACACTTTCAAGTGCATACTTGTTCAGAAAGATTTAATCATAAAACTTACGGGTTAATAATTGTAACCATGTTTTAATAAGAAACAAAAGAACATGTATTGCCTTGGTCTCTCCGTAGGTCTTGGGCGCTTTCATATATCTAATCCCATCGGGGATCGACAAGTTTAAATGTTTTATAAGACTTCACAAAAAACCTTCATTTGGGTAGGGATAGTGGATGGTGGGCCACATGCCTCATAATACTTTAAGCGCTAGAAAGGGCCAATCTCTCATGATTAAACATAAAGTGGACTCGATGTTTATAATTTTGGGAAAATATGACTAAAATGAGATTTGCTAGAAGCAGTCTTAATATCAAAAGTAGAAGAAAGTAGAAGAAAACATCTACATTCTATAATGTTATTAGCTCATCTTGTATAATTTGATCTGAACTTTATCATTAATTTTTGCACAGTATATAAACATTGAATGGCAAAGGTAAATTATGCACTATAGAAATAATGTACATTTTGTACTTATCACAGAGAGGGTATTCAAGATAATTACAAACAGCTAGTTGGTAGTATATATGAATAAAGTAATTAAATTTAACTCACAACAAGTTTACTTCATATTAGATAGCTATTTGATGAGTCTCTGTTGGTACAGTACTATAGTGTGATCTCTCTATATATACTTGACAAGAGATAGTCTCTCAAAGAGAACAATTTAAGTATGAGAGCGTCTATAATATCCAAAAATATCTACACATATATCTTAAGGTGCAGGCTCTACATCTCTTGTTCTTTTTCATACTGTTGCTGATGGGAATGATAATTAGATATGTTACACATCTTTTGCTTCTTTCTACCTCCTCTCTTCCTCCTCGGTTCCTTAGGTTTATCCACTTGGCTGTCCGCTTCGAAATTAACACTATTGGTTTCCATAAAATCTGATTCATGTTCTCCCCTCTTGTTTCTGACCAATTGTACACATAAATTTTCTTTTTCCTTATCATTCTTACTTCGTTGTTCTGCCTCTTCGTCATAAACCTCAACATCTCGCAATCTTTTTCTCTACATACTTCGAATAACTATCTTGGCTGCTGGAGGCCGATCTACATGCTTTTCTTCTCTCTCTCTCTTCTGAATCTCTCTCAATATCTTCTCGATCTCCAGCATTCCTATGTCACAACACTCTCTTATCTCTCTCTTTTCCTCTCTTCTCTCTCCTCTTCTCTTCTCAGCTCTATATCATTGCATAATCTCTCTCCTCTTACTCTCCTCTATTCTCATTCACTATATATATCTATATTCATTATATACTCTATCTCTCTCTCTTCTATTATGTCTCTATATATACCTTACTTATTATATATATTTACTTCATCTATATCTATACTATATACTATCTTATTATCACTTATATATATATCGTATATATATATTATATATATATATCTATATATATATATCTATATATATATATATAATATATATCTAATATATATATTTAAATAAATTACACTATGTAAAAAAAAAAAGTCTAGGAGAGTATTCCAATAACCAACAATTCAACTCACGAAATACTTAATTCAGCTATGATATTATATATATACTATACCTATAGTATATATATAATAGTACTTTCATATATATATATATATATATTCTTATAATAATTATATATTCTCACATATATATATAATATTACTATTATATATAACAATTATATAGTATATATATATATTACTATATATTTATATAATATATATTATATATACTATATACTTATATATACTGTAATATACAATATAACCGTACGAACTTAACCAACCGACCTAACCGCACTAACCACTTATCACTCTCCTTCTCCTACACACCTACTCTTACCTAAATTAATATATTCACGTTCTTCCGTATCATATTATACTATTCTTATATATCTATCTATATATATATTTTGTTATTATTTAATGATAGTATTTACTGTGATAGATAGGAAGCTTATATATTGCGATACCGAGTTATCACTAGTATTTAATTATATTTTAATTTGAATAAATTACTAAGAATATATATAAACATATATATACTATCTTATATATATTATACTATATTATACTATATAATATTATATATCTATATAATAATATGTATATCTACTAATATATTATACTATATCCCTATATCTCTCTCTTCTCTCCCTATAACTTTTGTGTATATATACTATATATATATATAATCTACTCTATCTATATATTATAAGATTAATGATTATATACATTCTAATGATACTATATAATATATATATATATATATATATAAAAGTTAAATATATATATATGATATCTAATATATACTATACGTTATCACTAGTATATAATTATATTTTTGTCCACTTACTGTTTTTTTCCATAAAAATAAATGCAATCCCCCAGCAATAAAGTTCAATAGCTGTGCAAGGCTTTAGTGCACCACTGATTATCCAAAATAGTGTTTAATTAGACCTACTAATCGCAATAAAAAAATAAATAAATTGAAATTTTGAAATCTTCTCTAAGATTACATTTTATGAGGAATACTACTTTTTTATCTGAGTCGGATCAAAACCGTTTTGATATGTTTGAATCATTTTGAAACACTAGTTTGTCCTTAAAGTTAAATTACTGAAGATTTCCAAGCGTTAATGATAACAAAAACTATCCTGTTTTTTAAAAAAAAAAAAAAAAAAAAAAAATGTTTAACTAGAAAATATCTCTTTATTTTTCATAATGTGGGGGGTTCTAGCCCGAACCAAGCAGAATTTGACATTTTAGATTTTTTTTTGAAATATTCTTGAAAAAACAATAAATAATAAATTTAAGTGATTTTTTAAAAACAATATAGCGTTTAACAAATGTTTCCATATTTATAAAATAGGTGATAAGAACTGCCATACTGGAACTAAATTTAAAAATTAAACTTATTTTGTTGTTTTCCTATTCAGTGTCAACAATGACTAAATTAAGTTACCGTTTTAAGCATTACAGTGCATAATCACATCCATCAAAATTTATACCAGTATATATATATTCATTTGCTGTAGATATATATATTTTTTTATATATATATTATATGTATATATATAAAATATTATATATATATATATATATATATAATTATAATATATAATAAATTATATATTCTAATGTATATATAAGAAATATGTTTTTAAAAAACAATATAAGGAAAAGAATGTGAGAGAGAGAGAGAGAGGAGAGAGAGAAGAGAGAAGAGAGGAGAAGGACGAGAGAGAGAGAGAGGAGGCAAGAGAGAGAGAGGAGAGAGAGAGAGAGAGAGAGAAGAGAGAGAGAGAAGAGAGAGAGATGGAGGGAGAGGAGAGGAGAGGAGAGAGAGAGAGAGAGAGAGAGAGCACGCCAGAGAGAGAGAGAGAGTTCAGTGGAGGTAGATATCCGTTAGAGTAATAGAGAGGGAGAGAGAGAGAGAGAGAGAGAGAGAGAGAGAGAGAGAGAGAGAGAGAGAGAGGAGAGAGAGAGAGAGAGAGAGAGAGAGGAGAGAGAGGAGGGGGAGCAGAGAGGAGAGAGAGAGGAGAGAGAGATGAGAGAGAGCGAGAGACGAGAAATAAGAGGGAGAGAGAGAGAGTAGGAGAAAGGAGAAGAGAGAGAGAGAAGAGAGAGAGGAGAGGAGAGAGAGAAGAGAGAGAGAGGAGAGAGGAGAGAGAGAGAAGAGAGAGAGAGAGAGAAGGAGATGAGAGAGAAGAGAGGAGAGAGAGAGAGAAGAGGAGAGAGTAGAGAGGAGAGGAGAGAGAGATGAGAGGAAGAGAGAGAGAGTAGAGCAGAGAGAGAGAGAGATGAGAGAGAGGATGAAGAGAGAGAGAGGACGAGAGAGAGAAGAGAAAAGAGAGAGGAGAGAGAGAGAGAGATGTAGAAGAGACTGTGTATAAGAGAAGAGAGAGAAGAGAGAGAGAGCGAGAGAGGAGTAGAGAAGAGAGAGCAGAGAGAGAGAGAGAGAGCAGGAGGAGCAAAGAAG
>JABUQX010109171.1:0-20000 GCA_015478945.1 Trachelipus rathkii
TTGCATGCGTCAACTAGTAGGGTTAATAATATTAATAATAATAAAATAGTAAATAAAAATAATTTTCTTTTAAGTCCTTTAAAAAAAAATTAAAAGCGCATCAAAATAATTCCCCCAAATTAACTCAATAATTTACAGATTTATGAAACCTTGACCAGACGCAAATATAAAACATTACAAATTTAAATTGAAACTGCAGAATTTCCTATTATATTTTAACTTACCGACACTTTCAAATAATTCCTTTTGCCAGTATAATGGAATGCTGCAAAAATACGCGATTCCTCCTTTCGAAATCTTACGTTGCCTCTATCAAAAATCGATAAACAAGTTCATCTTGGAACTGGTACAGCCTCGTGTAAGAGACCTTATCGAAGGCGTCGGCTTTCATTATGTCAAAGTTAAGGGCTTTGTTCTTTGGCCTTCAATTTTTCTTTAAATATTATATAGATATATATATATATATATATATATAATATATATATATATATATATATAGTATTATATATATATATATTTATATATATATTATTATATATATATATATATATATATATTATATATGATTAAAGGAAACAAAGAGAATTGAAAAATATAAATGATAACTAACAACAACTACAAGCAATAAGAAAACGGAACTACCAGTAACAACGGTAAGAAAATCCTCTTTATAAATCAATTAATATATATATATATATATATATATATATATATATATATAGTATATATATATATATTATATATATATATATATATATATATATATATATATATATATTATTATATATATATATATAATATATTATATATTATTATATATATATATATATACCGGTATATATATTATATATATATATATATATATATATATATATATATATATATATATATATATCTATATATATATTATATATATATATATATATATATATATATATAAATATATATTATAATATCAATAAATATATATATATATATATATATATGGTTTCAAAAGAAAGATGCTTGGAATTATATAAGGAGGAAAAAAGAAATACTAAAAGATGTATACGTAGGAGAAAACAAGAGGTAAATGAACAGTTTGGAAGGAGGAATGGGAAGGACATGCAAGGAAATAGGAAGCTCTTCTGAAGGAAGCGCGAAAGGTTAAGAAATGAGAATAAGGGGAAATCTTGCTTAGAATAATGAATAGGGATGGTGCTTTGTAACTGATGAAACGGATGTGAGGGGAGTGTGGAAAGAACATTTCGAAACTGCACAATAATAACAGTAATGATGAGGTGTTTAGTGAATGTGTGTGGTTTTCGATGGTGCAAGAAGGAATAGGTATTTGGGAATGAGAGGTCATTAGTAAGGAGAGGTAATGGGTAGGCGTGAGAAAAGTTGAAGAAGTGGTAATCTGGCAGGTATAGAATGAAATTACTAGTGAAATGATCAGAGGCGGAGGCGAGATGGTGATTGATTGATTGGAAGTTGTGTAATAAAGCGTTTATGGAGGGTATAGTTTCCAAGGGATTGGAGGAGAGCGGTAAAAGTAGTCCCCTTGTATAAGGGTAAGGGGAAAAGGGGAACTGTAAGAATTTTATAGGGGGAATAAGTTTATTGGTGTTGTAGGGAAGGTATCTGCTGGTATTTTGTCGAAAGAGTGCGTCGAGTGGACTGAGGACTGATTGGTGAGAACAAGGTGCGTTTAGGAGTTTGGTAGAGGATGTGTGGATCAAATCTTTACATTGAAACAAATGATTTAGAATGAGGGAGAAGAAGAATAAATTATATTTTGGTTTATGGATTTACAACAGGCGTATATAGAGGTTTAATAGGGAAGCTTTATGGCAGGTAATTAGTGATATATGGTGTTGGTGGTAGGCTTCTGAATGGAATCAAAGTATGTATGACGATAGTGAAGCGTGTGTAAGAATAAATGTTGTCAATGGTGATTGGTTTAGGATTAATGGCGGAGTGAGACAGGGTTGTGTTATGTCTCCTTGGTTATTCAATGTGTATATGGATGGAGGTTATGAAAGAATTCGAGTGGGGATGGCAGGAAATGGTGTTAGAATGATGAGAATGGAGAGGATGGAGGGTGCCCTCCTATTGTATGGGATGAATTTGGTTCTGGTGGCGAGTCCTGAAGAGAGTTTTGAGAGGATTGGTAGAGAGATTTGGAAGGGTATGTAAAAGGAGGGGTTTTGAAAGTAACGTAGATAAGAGTAAGGTATATGGTTGTGAGTGAGGACAGTCCTCAGTGTGAAGTTTATGTTAGATGATGAGCAGCTGGAGCAAGTGTCTGAAGTTTAAATATTTAGGGTATGTGTTGGATGAGAGAGGAAAAGGAATGATGCAGAAGTGTAGTAGGAAAGTTGTGATGGCAGGAAGGTGGCTGGTGCAATTAAATCGTTGTGAATGTAAAAGGGACTAAGTCTTGAGTGCGCTAGAGTCTTACATGAGGGTATGGTTTTGTTAGCCTGTGTTATTGTAATGGTAGTGAAGAGCTATGGTTCTGGAATAGAAGTAATAGATCTAAAGTTCAATGTGTTCCAGATGGACAATCTTAGGCATGCTAGTGTGAAAAGAATTAAATTAAAGTGAGGAATGAATAAATTAGAGAGGTGTGGTGTGAAGAAAAGGGGTAAATGAGAGAATAAATGAAGTATGTTGAGATGGTTTGGTCATGTGGAAAGGATGAATGAAAGTCGGTTTGTTAAGCGGATGCATAGAGGCAGAGGTGTGTTGGGACCGACCGGCTGGGAGACGCGAAGAGAAAGTGGATTGCGTCGGTGAACGAATGTCTGAAGGAGAGAAATGTGCGTTTGGCAGAGCGAGAATAAAGGTGCATGATAGAAGAGAATGGCGGGGTTTTGTAGGGGGCATGGTGTGGCCCACCTGGGCCAGGGGATGAACCCTTACATTGACGAATTACCAAGTGAGGGTTCGTCGCGGTCCTATGATGCTCTAAGGGTGGATTTTCTGTCTGTGACGAGCTCTCACTAATAATGGTACGAGGGGGCGGTAAGGCTGGGCTTCTTTTTCGACGTTTGTCATGTTCTCGTACTGCTTTTCTTTTCCGATGGCTTGGTAACAGACCTTACTCCCCAATCTTGGGGCAAAGAGGAAAGTGAAGAAAGAACAGAAAGATATATATATATATATATATAATATATATATATATATATATTATATATATATATATATATATATTATATATATATATATATATATATATATATATATATATATATATGGCTGAGAAAATGAGGAAGAATAAATTGTATTTAGGTTTTATAGATTTGCAACAGGCGTATGATAGGATTAATAGGGAAGCCCTATGGCAGGTGTTAGTAATGTATGGTGTTGATGGTAGGCTTCTGAATGGAATCAAAAGTATGTATGACGATAGTGAAGCGTGTGTAAGAATAAATGGTGTAAAAAGTGATTGGTTTAATATTAATAGCGGAGAGGCAGTGATGTGTTATGTCCCCTTGGTTATTCAATTTGTGTATGGATGGGGTTATGAAAGAATTAGAGGTGGGGGTGGCAGGAGATGGTGTTAAAATGATGAAGAATGGAAGAGAGTGGAGGGTGTCCTACCTACTGTATTATATGCGGAAGATATAGTTTTGTGTGGTGAATCTGGAGTTTGAAGGCATTGGTAGAGAGATTTGGCAGGGTGTGTAAAAGGAGGGATTTGAAAGTAAAAGTAAATAAGAGTAAGGTTATGGTTGTGAGTGAGGACAGTCCTCGGTGATAAGTTATGTTAGATGGTGAGCAGCTAGAACGAAGTGTCTGAGCTTAAATATTTAGGATATATGTTGGATGAAAAGGGAACGGATGATGCAGAGTGTACTAGGAAAGTTGTGAGTGGTAGGAAGGTGGCTGGTGCAATTAAATCGTTGGTGAATGTAAAAGGACTAAGTTTGGAGTGCGCTTGGGTCTTGTATGAGGGTATGTTGTTACCTGTGTTATTGTATAGTAGTGAGACTATGGTCTGGAATAAAAAGTACAGATCTAAAGTTCAATGTGTTCAGATGGACAAATCTTAGGGGCGTGCTAGGTGTGAGAAGAATTGATAAAATGATGAAGGAACGTATTAGAAAATTGTGTGGTGTGAAAAAAGGGGTAAACGAGAGAATAAATGAAAGTATGTTGAGATGGTTTGGTCATGTGGAAAGGATGAATAATAGTCGGTTGGTTAAGCGGATGTATAATGGTGAGTGTTGGGAACCGACCTTCTGGGAGACCGAAGAAAAAGTGGATTGAGTCAGTAAAGGAATGTTTGCAGGAGAGAAATGTGAGCTTGGCAGAGGCGAGAAGAAAGGTGCATGATAGAAGAGAATAACAGGGTGTTGTAAGGGGGTATGTTGTGGCCCACCTGGGCCAGGGGATGGACCCTACACTTGACGATTTACCATAGTGAGGATGCGTCGCGTCCGTGAAGCCTCAGGGTGGAATTTTCTGATTGCGACGAGTTCTTACTAATTAATGGTACAGAGGGGGCGGTAAGGCTGGGCTTTCTTTTCGACTTTTGTCATATTCTCCTACTGCTTTCTTTTCCGATGCCACGTTATGCGCACCTTACTCCCAATCTTGAGGAAAAAAAGGTAGATGAAGAAGAATGAAGATATATATATACCGGTATATATATATATATATATATAATATATATATATATAATATATATATATATATTATATATATTTATATATAATATATATATATATATATATATATATATATATATATATATATATATATATATATAATATATATATTATATATATATAATGTATTACTTCCGAACCCATTTTCTAATAAAATCTAAACTGGGGTTTAGATTATCAACTAATGATAATCTTCGCACTATGATAATAAAAAACATAAACTGCAGGTTAGTTTCAACAACAAAAAATAAAAATAAAAAAAAATTACTAATTGTAAGTACTATACTAAAGGCTTGCGTTACCAAAAAAATATTGCACGTACCTCCTCGTATTCAGGGAGATCAGCAAATGACTCAACAGTGTATCGTCCTCGCAAATTTCAATTGATTGAAACTTATAAATAATGAACATAGCAATTTCTTGTAACAAAGACGCTCCGACGTTGAACGCACTCATCTTTACTGCTTATTCCAGTTCTTTTCTATATATATCATATATATATATATATATTATATAATATATATATTAATATATATATATATATATAATATATATAATATATATATTTATGAAATATATATATATATATATATATATATATATATATATAAATTTTGATTAATATAATCAATAATATAAAAATAGAGCAATTAAATTATTTATTTATTATTAAAAAAGTTCTAGAAGAGGAACTACTTTAATTAATCACCACCTAGGATCCGGAGAACGAATCGAACCCTGGTCCTTTACCACTCAACTCAAGTCACTCTACCATCGTGTCACTGTATCATGACACATTCATGAATATAATTTAAGTAATGGGCTTTTTTTCCTCTTGTTAAAAGTACAATATAACAATTTAGTTTACCTGCAAAGCTAATCTCTGAAGAGTCAAGGCATCTCTATAGATTTGAGATTCTGGTTCGTTGTATCGGCAGGCATTTTGGAACATAAGTATGAGATCACTCATTATGTCATCTAAAGATGAATAGCAGCCACTCTTCCACTTCTGCAGGATTCTCTCCAGATCAATTGGCTGTTTAATCACTTCGTAGTAATCAGGATATTGTGTTTTTGGAGGTAATCGTAAAAACACTTCGGAAAGTTGTCGACCATCTTTGTCTCTATAATCTCGAATGGCATTGAAAAGAAGCTTAATGTTTTTAGTCATATTTACATAAACGATGTATTTGCTCTTCCTAATACACTTTGTCTTCTGATCTCCTCCATACTGTAGCTCGCCCAATTTATCATTCAATACCTGTGTAAAATTATAAAATTATTAATAATAAACAAAAACAAAATTTAATAATAATAATAATCATAATAATAATAATAATAATAATAATAATAATAATAATAATAATAATAATAATAATAATAATAATAATAATAATAATAAACTTAACTCTGAGTCACATGCTCAAACAATTAAACATGCCAAAAAAAAATCTTATTATATTCTTGAAACTAGTTTAATATCAACCAGAGCAAACAATTTAATCCAATCACTATCTGGAATTATAGTCGACATAGTTATGCATGAGTTTGAAGGCAAAAGTCAAAGGAAATGGGAGAAAAAATGATTGAAGGAAGAATTTTAAACCAGTGTGTATAAGTGAAAGTAAGAACAAAGTACTCAAGTCTGAAGTCAGAAAGCTTACAGAAAAAATGAGTGAAAGAGTATTATACACCAACAAACTCTCTCTTTCAAAAAAAAAAAAAAAAAAAAAAAAAAAAATTGCAGTCTCATTTGTAATTATGGTAATATAAGTTGAGTGAAGCAACAATCCGGAGGTTATGAATAAAAAAAAATGATCAATCTATATGAGTGGGTAACTAACTGTGAGATAAAGGATAAACTTCGTAGGTGGATTCAGCCATATGTAATACACACTATACGAGGGAAGACGATACCCCTATGAAGAACAAACGATGGAGGTGGTGTATTAATTTTGGAGGTTTCTTAGATCTCCCTTCCCTTTGAGAAGCTTGAGTGGATTGTGTGGATAGTGAAACAATGAGATATACTTCAAAGAAAAACCAGAAGAAGAAAAAAAACTCCGATAAAATTACAAACAGAGGTAGGTTTCGCTGCAATTTATAGTTCTTGAGGCACTGAAAAATAATTGCTTTCTCTGCAATAATCAGAGATAAGAAAAGTGGCCAATTGTTCCAAGAATTTCCCTCTAGTATTTGTTGTTGAGTTGAAATCCTTTCAAAATTTACCGAAAAATGTATAGGGAATTCATCATCAGCATGAACTGTTAAGCGATGAAGTAACAGATAATAAGTCATTAATAAACAGAAGATAGGTAGTAGAGGTCAGAACATAACATAGAATTTTTTAAAGGAGTTCAAAGCAAAGGTTTCTGCATCAAGAGTTAGGCTTCAGTAGAGGGTAAGATTACTGTGGCACCATTAGATTTAACAAGGGTAGGAAGCAATGTGATAAGAAATGTCTGGAAAAGAACCAGAAAGTAAGGTTATTATTAAATTTTCTATAAAGAACCGAATTTTTGTTGTAATGAAAAACATTTAACCAAATGAAGACACTAATACCAGGAGTAAAAAGAGGATTTATTACTTGAAAAGAAACATTCTTATGACTAAATTTGATATCATTATCCTTTAAAATATATAAGCTACTGCTGTACTATTTTTCTGCACATCTAAAGCAGAATTACCCTAAGTAGCAAATGGGACGATGCCAAAATAATTTCCTATTCCAATGCCAATTCAGATGAGAAATACCAAAATTTCTGATTCCAATTCTAATAAAAACTCCCTTCCCGATTTACATTCCAGAAAAAGTGCCAATTGTTCCGATTCTCAATGCTGATTCCGATTCATCGCCCCATCACTACTCTTAAGAAAAAAAATCGGTATCTTCTTCATTCTTATCATTGTTATTCAAATTATTTTTTGGAAATATTTCTGATAAGTCCTAACTTTAATTCAACCAAACAGATACAGTTCTGAACCTAATTTTTATATATCTGTATAACTACATTTAAATTTGACATATTAAAAATTTCTTCCAAACTTACTTTCTCAAGAATAAGAGAATCCTGAAAAATCTGAGTAGCTTGGTCATTATAAGCTCGGCAATTTTTAAGCATAAGCCGAAAATCTGAAATGAGTTCATCATCATTAGAGTACTGATCCCCTTTGATTTTTGATTCAATCATTTCCATGTCAATTGGGTCTGAAATAAGCTGAAAATTTTTTTATTATTATTATTATTAATAATAATATGTATATTATTTAGAATAAAAAATATACAACATAAAAATAACATTTTAAATAAAAAGAATAATAATAATATAAAATTACTAAAACGACGCAATTTGAAGTGAACCAAATTCATTTCCTCTTGCATAATAAAACCAAAGGAACCAAAATAAATTTCCGAATTAAATCTTACTTCATAATAATTCGGGTAGTCTTTTCTAGAAGGTTTCTCAATGAAGGCAACAATTGGTTGACGACCATCGTCTGTCATATAATCCATAAGTGTCTTAAAGAGCAGTTTCGCCCTACGTTTAAATGTCCAAGGACGGACCGCCTGTACAGTTGTTGTTTTTCGACGTCCGCCCATCTGCGAATCCGTGTCATCAGTGTCACTATCAGAATCCTATAAATAAATTTCAATTCATCACTCAAGTACTCTTTGGCAACAATAATAATAATAATAATAATAATAATAATAATAATAATAATAATAATAATAATAATAATAATAATAATAATAATAATAATAATAATAATAATAATAATAATAATAATAATAATAATATTTAATATTTAATAATAATAATAATAATAATAATAATAATAATAATAATAATAATAATAATACATACATACATACTTTTGATTCCATTCAGAAGCTTACCACCAAAACCATATATCATTAACACCTGCCATAGAGTTTGCCTATTAATCCTATCATACGCCTGTTGCAAATCCATAAAACCTAAATACAATTTATTCTTCTTCTCCCTCATTTTTTCAGTCATTTGTTTCAATGTAAAGATTTGATCCACACATCCTCTACCACTTCTAAACGCACCAATCAGTCCTTCAGTCACTCGACGAACTATTTCCACCAAAATACCAGAATATATCTTCCCAAAAACACTCAATAAACTAATTCCCCTATAATTCCTACAGTAACCCTTATCTCCCTTACCCTTATATAAGGGTACTATTACCGCTCTCCTCCAATCCCTTGGAACTATATCCTACATAAAAGCTTTGTTACACAACTTCCGAATCCACTCAATCACCATCTCGCCTCCGTTCTTGATCATTTCACCAGTAATTTCATCTACACCTGCAGATTTACCATTCTTCAACTTTCTCACTCTACCCATTACCGCCTCCTTACTAATGACCTCATCCCCAAAATACCTATTCCTTCTTGCACCATCAAACCCACACACATTCACTATCACCTCTTCGTTACTGCCAATGTTATGCAGATATTCGAAGTGTTCCCTCCACACTCCTTCCACATCCATTTCATCAGTTACGAAAGCACGATCCCTATTCATTATTCTAAGCAGATTCTCCTTATTCTCATTCTTAACCTTTCGCGCTTCCTCCCAGAAGAGCTTCCTATTTCCTTGTTAAGTCCCCATTCATCCTCTTTCCAAACTGTTCATTTACCTCTTTTTTTCCTCCTACGTATGCACCTTTTAGTATTCTTTTTACCTCTTTATCTAATTCTAAACATCTTTCTTTTGAAACCTCAACATTGGCTTATATATATATATATATATATATATATATATATATATATATATATATATATATATATATAGATATATATATATATATATATATATATATATATATATATATATATATATATATATATATATATATATATATATATATATAATATATATATGTATATATTAATATATATATATATATATATATATATATATATATATATATTATATATATATATATATATATATATATATATATATATATATATATATATATATATATATATATATATATATATATATATATATATATATATATATATATATATATATATATATATATAATATAGAATGGGCAAACTATCCCCAGTTCAAAATTAAGTCGAGTTATAGATTTAATATAAGATAAATACCCTTGGAAGGTTGTTCTTTCTAGCTTTATATTTGTACCAAATTTGAAGTTTTCATTTTTTTAATTAAAATCTTTTGTCACTGTTTAATTATTAGGCTAAGTAAAATTTTCCAAGGAACCACAACTTTTCTCCTTAAAACATGAATTTCCAATATCTATGATAAGGGAAGAGAGAAGCAGCAGCAGTATAAAATTCGTATATACCATATATATATATATATATATATATATATATATATATATAGTATATATATATATATATATATAGATATATATATATATATATATATATATATACCATATATATATATATATATATATATATATATATATATATATATATATATATATATATATATAGGGTGAGAGAAAAGAGATTGCTTACATATTCCTCCTCTAACGCTGACAATTCTTCGGATTTAGTTTGAATGAATTTTTGCAATTTGACAGCATCCTTATAGATTCGCGAGTCAGGTCTGTTATACTGTTGCGCATTATCCAACATCAAATTGAAGTCGTCGACCAATTCAGCAATCATGTGATAATCTCCTTTCTATAGATAGCAGTGACAATGTAAGAAAAAGAATTAGGCCAAATTTTAAAATTTGGAAGGAAAAAAAAAAGGAAAAGTCTAAAAACTATCAACTCAATAATAATAATAATAATAATAATAATAATAATAATAATATTTTTGGTGAAATAACTTAAACCAGAATTCCTTAGTGTAGATAAGACTTTTTTTATAAAAGTGATCCATCAGCTGTTTGGATTTCATGTACTGCTGACATGAATGTCTAATTGTCATTTATTGAGAACTTGGTATTTCTTTTTTAACAAGAAACGATAAACTTAATAACATTCAAAATTACATCTAAATATTCATGCTACAGATTTTAATATCTGTTTCTATAAATTCTATTAATGACCACAAAAATATATTAAATATGAAAATTAATTACATTTATTTGAAGGATAATTCTCTCTACCGAAGCAACAACCTGTACAAATAACTTTCCAAAGCTTCCAATTAGAAAATAGGAGTGCAATTATTGATTTATTAATCCACTACAGGTCGGATACATCATAAAAATAACCGCTAAAAATTCGGATATATATTTTATTCTCATCAAATACCCAATTTCAAGCAAGAAACGGGGGCCCTGGGGGGGGGGGAGGGAGGGGAAGAACTCCCTCACTGTATGTCCTGCATGACGTAGGAGGCGACTAAAGGGCCGTGGTAGCTAGGGTTTGGGCCCCGCTATCACGTATAATGATCCAAGAATGCTCATGCAGGTAATGGTTCCGATGCATGATTGCGCACCCCACCCCCAGACTATGGGGATCTAAATAGAAGCTAATAATAATAATAATAATAATAATAATAATAATAATAATAATAATAATAAATAAATAAATAATAATAATAATAAAGGAATTAAAACAACACAAATACTTACAATAATCTTCTTACGAATCTGAGACATTGAAATGGCGTTTTTAATTTCTTGATAATAATCAGAATGCCATCGACGGTTTGGAAGCCCTAAACGCATGACTAAGTAGTAGTATAAAATGACATGTGGCGACCATTCCTTAAAGAAGGCCCAATGGGTTCAGGATACCTGTGAAACCTTCCAGAAGAGTACAAGAGCAACTATATATATATATATATATATATATATATATATATATATATATATATATATATATATATATATCTACTATAGATATAATATATATATATATATATATATATATATATATATATATATATATATATATATATATATATATATATATATAACTATATATATATATATATATATATATATATATATATATATATATATATATATATATATATATATATATATATATATATATATATATAAATCCACCCTAGAGCTTCACGAGACCGCGACGGGCCCTCACTATGGTACCTCGTCAATGTAGGGTTCATCCCTCGGCCCAGGTGGGCCACAACCATACCCCTTCACAAAACTCCGCCACTCACTCCTATTATGCACCTTTCTTCTCGCCTCTGCCAAACTCACATTTTTCCTCCAGGCATTTCACTTTTTCTTCAGTCTCCCAGCCAGTCGATTCCCAGCACACTCACCACTATATATCTGCTTAACCAACCAACTAACATCCATCCTTTCCACATGGCCTAACCATCTCAATGTACTTTCATTTATTCTCTCATTTACCCCTTCCTTAACACCCCACAACTTTCTAATGTGTTAATTCCTCATTTTATCAATTCTTGTCACACCTAACTCGCCCCTAAGATTGTCCATCTGAACACATTGTACTTTAGATCAATACCTCTTATTCCAGACCATAGTCTCACTACTATATAGTAACACAAGTAACAACATACCCTCTTGTAAAACCCTAGCGCACTGAAGACATAGTCCCTTTACATTCACCAAGGATTTAATTGCACCAGCCACTTTCCTGCCATTCACAACTTTCCTACTACACTCTGCATCATCCGTTCCCCTTTCATCAAACATATATCCGAAATATCTAAACTCAGACACTTGTTCCAGCTGCTCAACATCTAACATAACTTCACACTGAGGACTTTCCTCACTCACAACCATAACCTTACTCTTATCTGCGTTTACTTTCATATATATATGAAAAGAATTAATAAAATGAGGAATGAACGTATTAGAGAGTTGTGTGGTGTGAAGAAAGGGGTAAATGAGAGAATAAATGAAAGTATGTTGAGATGGTTTGGTCATGTGGAAAGGATGAATGAAAGTCGGTTGGTTAAGCGGATGTATAGTGGAGAGTGTGTTGGGAACCGACCGGCTGGGAGACCGAAGAGAAAGTGGATTGAGTCGGTGAACGAATGTCTGAAGGAGAGAAATGTGAGTTTGGCAGAGGCGAGAATAAAGGTGCATGATAGGAGAGAATGGCGGGGTTTTGTATGGGGGCATGGTTGTGGCCCACCTGGGCCAGGGGATGAACCCTTACATTGACGATTTACCATAGTGAGGGTCCGTCGCGGTCCCATGATGCTCTAGGGTGGATTTTCTGTCTGTGACGAGCTCTCACTAATTAATGGTACTGAGGGGGCGGTAAGGCTGGGCTTTCTTTTCGACGTTTGTCATGTTCTCCTACTGCTTTTCTTTTCCGATGCTTGTACAGCACCTTACCCCCAATCTGGGGAAAAAAAAAAGAAGAAAAAAAAAAAAAAAAGATATATATATATATATATATATATATATATATATATATATATATATATATATATATATATATATAAATATATATATATATATATATATATATATATATATATATATATATATATATATATATATATATATATATATATATATATATATATATATATTTTAACAATTTTGTCAAAAAAAAAATAATAATTTTGTCAAAAAAAGAAAAAAAAATTAAATATCATACAGGATATTCAGTTCCTGAAGAAATAAAATTATTGCACTACTTTTGAAGTGGGACAATTCAGACAAGACATGAGATTGGCTTTTAGAAGGTGTTATGGACCATAGTTTAAGAAAATTTCCATGGCGGATGGAGTCCAGTTGAGGACTATCAATGAAGATGTGGTGAACAGATTTTGGGATGTGGCGACGGCAAAATTTGCCGGCAGGAGAGGATCTCGTGGCATGCAGTGGCAGTGCGTCATATTTATATTTGTGTGGTTAATGCAAAGGCGTGCGAGAATCACCTTCTGTAAGCAATTTCGTCAGTAAGAGGAAGACCACCCACCAATGTCTAAGTTTCTCCGCTCGCTGATCACCCGCCCAGTGCTTCTGAAAGTAAAACCAAAAGCCCTGTCGGAGAGCAGGATAATAATTAGCTGATGGAAAGGCAACCTTGTTTAATGTCCTCCGGGAGTTACATAGAACAGCTAAGGAAAGAGGAGGCCACTCTGACCTCTCTGTCAGCAGTTTCATTGCCAATCACCTCTTCATGAGAGGGGTCCAAAAGAATGTAATTTGTTTCTTTCGAGAGTGGAACAGCCAAGAAATTGTTTCTGGGCAGATACCATTGTTTTTAGAGTAGGGGTTTTGAGCGAATCCGAATAAATGACATGAGGGTGGTCTTGGTTAAGGAATAAAATTCTGAGAAAGAGCAATCATTAACCATTAGTTCTGCAGTAAAGATTGAATCATGTGGGGGAGGGTATGGGAGAGGTTGTGGTCGTGAAAGAACAGACGCGCCCGCTCCATCCCCTATTTTACACCTGTTAGTAAACACTGGAGAGGATCCCCCGTGAACTGCAGAGTGAGACAAAAATGATGCCTATAATTATTAACTCGGTGGGGTGGCTGGGTTTGGAGAAAGAGGTCAGGACCAGGGAATAGCCAAGGCGTATACCATTCATCGTAAGAGAAAGACAGCACCTTTTTCAAAGGGATGTTGAGGAAGTTAGGAATGTTATAAATTCTTTGCAAATGGCCAGTAAGGAGGATTTTGAGGTACCTCAAGCAGAATCGGTGATAGAGCAGACGAAATTGAGGTTTGAAAGAAGAGAAGATAACCTATGATATATTCCCTTCGCAGAGAGAGCGGCATCATATCGACTATACACTACGCAACCATAGTCTAACTTCGATCGGATTAGGGCGATGTAAAATGAACTTAGATCAGATCATTAAACACATCAGTTTCAGTACTGGAAAGATCTGGCGTAATCTGAATCGTATTTAAAATAACTACCATAATATAAATTAAATTGGTCCCCCCCCTCATAGGTGTCGAGCTCATGAGGTTTGTATCTGAAAGACCACGCAAAGCTGCGGGGAGTCTCTTGTTATAGGTGTTCCAGAGGGGTTAGGAAATAAGAACCAAACCTTGTGCTAGGCCGTGTGCACCGAATCACGAACGAGTGATGCGGCTGGCACCCCTTCAGCACAAGTGACGCCGGGTGCCCTTCCCATAAGACATTAAGAATATAGAGACAGTAAGAAGCCACATGGGCCTATCGAGACTGTCCCAGTCAACCCACTAACCAAACATGCTCGTGAAATCCTACAAAGCACCTAGGGAGCGTCAGGTGTTAATGACTACAAATCCACCCAAGATTTGAAATTAGCCATAAGGCAATTAATAATATATATATAATAGCATACCTATAAATATATATAATATATATATATATATCTATATATATATATATATATATATATATATATATATATATATATATATATATATATATATATATATATAATATATATATAATATATATATATATATATATATATATATATATATATATATATATACTATATATAATATATATATATATATATATATATATATATATATATATATATATATATATATATATATAATATATATAATATATATATATATATATATATATATATATATATATATATATATATATATATATATATATATATATATATATATATATATATATATATATATATATATATATATATATATATATATATATACATTTACATATATACATATACATATATACACATACACATACATATAAATATATGATACCCAAACCATCCACATGCATTAATAACTAAGTTATGGTCACACATGCCATCAGCATTAATAACTACTATAACCAAAAACCGCCAATTTGGCTTCGTCAATATATTATATGATACCCAACCCATCCATAAACAAATCCTAACCCTTTTTTAAATGTTGCAATAGAGTCACACTCAACAACCTCCTCTGGCAGACCATTCCAAAATTTAACACCCCTATTACTGAATGCATGCTCTTATATCAAGATGGTATGCTTTCTTTTAATTTTCTTATTATGCCCCCTGGTCACCTGTTCATGTTCTACTAAAGAATTTAGTGGTCTCTGTATTATCAATAGATGTAAATATTTTGTAGACTGTATCATGTCCCCTCTGAGAAATCCTTGCTACAGAAAACATTCCTAACTCCTCCTTCAGCCTCTCCTCATAGCTCTTACCCTCAAAACCAGAAATCATCCTTGTTGCTCTACGTTGCACCCTCTCTAGCATATCTTGTCTCTCCTAAACTAAGGGACCTAAACTTGTGCACAATACTCTAATGCTGACCTAACATGGCTATTATACAGTTTACTTATTGCTTGCTCTTGTAAACAACATTGCGATTTATCATGCCATCATCTTATTAGCTTTATTTCCCTAGCTTCCAAACAGTGATTAGCTACTTTAATTACTGCGTATAATCACACCTAAATCTTTCTTGGTCCACAGACTCAAGCCAATCCCCATTCATATCGTAGTTTAAAAACTTTTATTTGAGTAGCCTGGGTGAAGAACCTTACACTTTTTACTATTAAAATTCATTTGCCACTTATCTGCCACCAAAAAAAAGTTTATCAAGATCATTTTGAATCTTTATGCATCATTCACTATTCTAACTGAGGTGGCCCACTTTAGTATCATCTGCAAACTTTAGAAACCTTGCATTTAAGTCCCTGGTCTAAATCATTTATATATATGAGGAACAATAGTGGCCCCAGCACTGAACCCTGTGGGAAACCACTCTTCACTATTTCCCATGATGATTTATTCCCATTTAATTTGTACACACTGTTTTCTATTTCATATCTTTAATCAACCATGTACCACTCCACCTATACCATTGCAATAACTTTTTCATCAGCCTTATGTGGGAACCTTATCAAAAGCTTTGCTAAAGTCTAAATATATAATAATATCAACTGGATCTCCTCAGTCAATGCTGTCAGCAATATGTGTTCCATAAATCCTAAAAGTTTGTCTGACATGACCTACCCTTTCTGAAACCGTGCTGGGAGTCATACAATACCTTGTTATCTTCTAAATATTTCTCTATATGACCTTTCAGTAACTTTTCCAGAACCTTTACAACCAGAGATGTTAAGCTAACTGGCCTATAATTTTCCAAATCTTCCTTACTACCTTTCTTATAAATAGGCACAACATATGCCATTTTTGAGTCATCTGGTACCTCACCAAATGTTATAGATCGCTTAAAAAGCAAATACAGTGCCTTTGCAATGCTGATACTACCCTCTTTCAGAATTCTACCATATATCCCATCAGGGCCTGCAGCTTTACCTGGATCAATATGGTCTAATAAACATTTAATATCTTTTACATCAAATTCAAATTCTGTAAGTCTATTTGTTACATGCATACAAGAACTATTAGTCTCCAAACTATTATCTAATCTTTCCTCTGTAAATACTGAAGCAAAATAAGCATTGAAAATGTTGACCAACTCCTTATCTGAACTCACTAAATTTTCATCAATTTTAATTGGACCAATTGTCTATTCTTACTTTTAAATTTGTAAAAGCTAAAACTTCTTCGGCTTATTGCTATTCCTTGCTAAATTAATTTCTGCCTCTCTCTTTGCCTTCCCTTATTGACTGGTTAAGTTCGTTTCTATTTTCCTATAATTTGTAAATCATCCTTTTTATTACTACCCTTGAATATTTTAAAACATCTACGCTTTTCATTAATTTTATCTCTTATCTCTCTATTCCACCAAACAGGTTTTCTCTTCGCCACCCTAATGGGTTTATCTTTAAAACATACTGACTGAATATTCATTAAAATTTGCTTAAAATGTTCCCACATGATAAAACAGTTTTGGTCTTTAAACTCTTTATCCCAGTCAATTATACTAAGCATGTCTCGTAATTTGGTAAAATCACCATTTCGGAAATCTAAGATCCTTTCCTTATTAACTTGCAATTTGGGCCCAGATATCACATTCATATTAAATCTAATTATATTATGGTCACTAAGTCCTAAATTCTCCTCAACTCTAACCTCACCCACCATACTTTCATCGTTAGTTAATATTAAGTCTAATAGTGCATCCTGTCTTGTGGGTTCATGGACCATCTGGCTCAAAAAGTTATCTAGTATACAATTTATAAATACTGAACTACTATGGTCTGTATTAGACAAGGAATCCCAATGAATGCCAGGAAAATTAAAATCACCCATTATGACTATACCTTTTTCTTTACTGTGGCTTGCTGTCTCAATTTCTTTTACAATTTCTGAGTCTAATTCTTGACTCTGGCCAGGAGGTCTATAAAATGCCCCTATTCTATATGATTTATTGAACATAAGGATATCTACCCATACCGATTCAATATCATGATTAGTTTTAAAGTCAGTCATTAATAGATTGAATATTGCTTTTAATATAAAGCGCCACACCCCCACCCTTCTTTCCTCTACGCTGGTATAAATAAAGTGAATATCCGTCTATTTCATATTCCTGAACGGAGTCTCCATATAATTCTTCATTAACCCATGCCTCAGTTATGCAAATAATGTCAAGATTCTCATTTATGGTATAACTAATCAGCTCATCTTTTTTATTTCTAAGGCTATGAGCATTTGTGTAAAAGCATTTTATATTCGAAATGCTGCTATTTTTATTGCTATCATCCTTATTTGAGCCTGTAACACTAGTTTTATTTATATAGGTATAGGTGACAACGGAGTTCATCTACCTCTCTGGTGGGGGGGGGGAGGGAATAGATACATAGGAACTATCGTGGAGGAAGAGGATCGAAAGATATACATAATTAATTTGAAAAATGAGTAAATAGAAAGAAGGTTAAAGATTAAGTATGTGATAAAGTCGCATACTAGTGCTTAGGTCGGAGGGATGCACAAAATTCCCTTGGTATTTCTTATCACTATGTTACATCTTAAGTTTCAACACCAAGATTATAACACCATAACAAGAATCAATACCCTCTTGCGGGGATAAAATATTAGGTAATTGGCTGTGATTAATAATAGATTAAAATAAATTAAAAAATATATAATTGATTTTTTTTTTTTAAGAAAACACATCTACTCTGGATCTTTTCTTAATTTATAAAGATGAATAATAATATAATTAAATTATTAAACCTACTTTTATTATAACATGTTATATATAATGGCAAGGAGTCAGAATTCTGAACTCTTCACTCTCCCACCTCTAATATTAACTACATTAAATATATAAATATTACCATAAATTTAACTCATAATTTAAGTACTTTACCATTTGGAGCTGTGAGATTTTTCGCAGCCAAAAAGAGCTGCCAGAAGAGACTGTCTTGATCTACATCTTCGTCACTCTCATCATCTTCATGTGCTGCCATTGAAACACTTAAATCTAACTGTCCATCTTCAACAGGCATGGGAAGTATTTCTCCCTCCTGCATATTTGCTACAAGTTCCGACCACTTTTTCCCATCTGGAGCTCTTTTGCTTCTGTTAAAAAATATATTATATTATATTACATTATATTAAAAATAAATACTAGATATATTTAAAATAAATATTAGAATTTATCAAAATTTTCAGTTATATATATATATATATATATATATATATATGATATATAGCAGTTGAAGAATATTGGTTGTTATTGATACATACATATTATTATTATTATTGTTATATATTATATGTTATTATTGTTATATACATACATATATATTATATACATATTTATTAGTCATAGTATATAGAAGAAGAAGAAGAAGATATATATATATATTATTATTGATATTATATTATTATATATATATATATTATATATATATATATATATTATTATTGGTTATATTATTATATATATATTATTATTATATTATATATATAAATATATATTATTATTATATATTATATATTTCATATTTGCCATTATTATTATATTATTATTATATATATATAGTTATATATTATTATATTGTTAGTTATTATTATTACATATTATTACTACATACATATATATTGATATTGTTATATTGATATAGCATTATATATATATATATATTGGGATCTTTCTTTCTTTTCCTTTCTCTTACTCTTGGTTCTCTGTTATTATGCTGAAACGTTGGAGATATTAAAATGTTTCAACGAAATTTGTGAAAAAGCTGCTGATTCTTAAACCTTTCTCTTCCCTCTTTCAGTATCTACTCACCATGTTTTCTTTTCCAGTCACTATAAATGATCTCTTGCAGAAAGTCAATGTTCATCCTTTAAGTCTACCATTAGTTATGCTCTTTTAGCTCATCATGATAAAGTGGCAAAACACTTGTTTAAGAACTTAAGAGGACTTGGGTTTGAAACCCGCAGGATAGATTAATAAATTCTTTAAATTTTCAAAAACTTTGAGTGTGTAAGC
>JABUQX010109172.1:5000-25000 GCA_015478945.1 Trachelipus rathkii
AATTTTGCTGTACTAACTTTCGGAAATTTCTGGGAAAGGTATCTGAACCCCTCTGAATTCCCTTTCACCATTGCTTTAACAAAATTCTTCATTAAACCAAGTTTAATGTGGAGTGATTTGGTAGTGGAGTGGAGTTATGTGGTAGGAAGATTTTTTTTGATCAACCAAGGACATTTCTTATTCCTGGGACATATGCAGTCCTTAGTGACCAATCACGTTTAACATAGTGTTCATTAGTAGCACGACTGTCTCAGAGACAAAGAAAGCAACAGTATTTTGTAAATCTAGCTTACATTCCCACTAACATGCCTATAAGTTTCAGATCTCCGCAGAGATTCCATTGATGACTGATATTTGACTGCCTTAGGCAGTATATCCATATTGTCATACGTCTCTTTGAGATGGAATAAATGGGCTATGGGGATATATGGCTTTACATTATCATTATGCAAAAGAACGCTTTTCAGGCTTCTTTGATATTGTAATCTATAAAAGAGGCCCACTCAAGATGCTATATGCGTCTGTGACAAATCAAGGAATAATCCATCTATATCGTGGCAATTACAAAGAGGACCATCTACTGTAAAGTATGCTGCTAAGTTAAAATTCTTCTTTCGGTATTAAACTTTATCTTGCATGTCTCAAAATGGCTTTCTTCTATCGATTAATCTGGATCTATCGACTGTCCGAGAATGCCACCAACTGCTCCTTTTTCACCATCCATTGCATCTGCAATAGAAGCTAGCCCAACATCAGTGGGAATTGGAATGGGCAGTGATTCATTATGTATAACTGGTCTACGCGCCGAATCAAGGTTTGGATATACAATATGGTGTTTGTTTTTTGCAGAAAGCCCTTGTAGATTCACACTACAAAAATAACAGTCCTCATGATGATCTCTTGGTTCCCTACTTATCATGGATATAGCAGACGGCATTGAAGCTTTCTTTTTATTTAACCAATCGCGTAATCAGTTTGAAGAGGATGAACAAATCTGATGAGGCGCCCATGCTTTATCTTGGTCACCTAAAGGACAAGCAAACATACAATTGCATATTTTTATTTAAGGTCTGTTGTAATTGTTCGTTGTTGTGTTGTTGTTGTGAAACAGCCACAGACAAAGCAAAATTTGCTTGGTTTATTTTAACATTGTCGAAGCATGCTGTTTGATAAGAGAAAATTCAAAATAATAAAAGCACAGCGCAGCTTTCGGCTACAGAAGACAAAAGATTAACTAAGGAGTAAAAACCACTCCTATGACGCCATTAGTCTGAAAATGCACGTGATGATGTTGCCAGACGTAAGATGACAAAAGTAGGTAACAATAAGCTGCTAATTAACTATAACTGTACAAGATATATTAAATAATAACGTTTCTTCATATGAAATAGTAAAATCTGTAAAATTATGAAAATTTCTTCATCATAAAAAACCCTACGTGCTACAGCAAATCTGATTGCAGATTTGAAAACAGCGTCAAAAATGCTATAAAGAAAACACAACAAAATCTCTGATGAAAATTTGTTGTCGAACAGTGCAATTGGCAGTTGACACTACCTCAGCATTTGTGGGAAAATAGGGTTGCGACAGGTCCAGCAAGCCGACAACCGACAACACCTGCTCCAGAAACTCATGTTTTGCTTCGGAGCCCTGACAGACTTTTAAGAAGACAACCGCGTGATTTTGGATTACGAAATGGAACTTCTAGGAAAAATATACGTGTTGCCACTTTAAATGTTGGAACGTTGAGAAGGAAGGAGGAGGAGATGGTGATGCTGATGATAGAGCGGAGGTTGGATGTGCTGGGAGTTTTTGAAACGAATTGGCAGGAGTTGAGTTAGATCTTCATCATAATTACCAATTGATATATAGTGGAGGAAAAGAAAATAGATATGGAGTGGGAGTGATAATGTCGGAGGAAATGTCACAAAGAGTAAGTAACATCGAACAGGAAAATTCTCGTATTATGTCTGTTTCAATAAAGACAAACGGAGTTAATCTGAGATTTATACAGGTGTTCGTGCCGCAGCAAGAAAGGGCAGCTGGAGAGAGGGAAATTTTCCATCAAAAATTGCAGGACGTCAAAAATAGAGTACCGTTCATTGAAAATGTAATTGCTTTGGGGTATATGAATGACACGTTGGTAGGAATCGCCGTTGAATAGAGAACGTGATAGGAGCGTTTAGTTTGGGACATAAGAATCTGGCGGGAGAAAGTATCATACACTTTTGTGTACGTTACAACATGAGTATAATGAGCACGTACTATAAACATAGAGGAAGTCAGAAATGAACATGGTTCCGATGGGGTGACGGAAGGGAGAAATATGGAGAGAAATCAATGATAGATTTGATTTTACCAAACAACAAAACAATATTTAAGGATGTGAAAAGTTTACCATCTTTATCGGGAGAAGCAGACCACCGATGGTGGTGGGGAAATTGAGAATGGAAATGCCAAAGCCTTTTAGATGCTGGCGAAGCAAAAGATTTATGGTTGAGAAACTGAGAGACCAGGATTGTAAAAAAACATTCCAGAGAGAAATGGATACGAAAAGACAGAGGTTTGGGGAGGATGTAGATGTGGAGGAGGTTTGGGAGGTTTTCCGTGATACATTGGTGAAGGTATCTGAGAGGATCATAGAAACCAAAACGATATATGGAAAAAAGAAAAGACAAACACCATAGTGGTCAGAACGAGTGCAAGAAGCAGTCAAGAGAAAAATTAAATGTTTTAGAAGATGGATGTAGACAACAAGAATGGAGGATAGAGAAACATATATAACGGTAAGAAATGAAACAGAAAGAATACAAAGAATGGGAAAGGAAAATACACGTGAGAAGACTAGTAGAGATCTGGAAGAGGACCTTGCGGGTACTAGAAAATTGATATTTAATATGGCAAAAAACTATAAGAAAGGAACTGCACATCCAACGTATGCAATAAAGAATGAGAATGGAGCTTTGTTAACGAACCCGAGAGAGATTGGGGAAAGGTGGAAAAATTATTTTGTCAATTATACCAAACTAGAAGAAAAACGGACGAAGAAATTGCATATGCCTTGAGGAAGATGAAAAACGGAAAACACGGGTAAAGATATGATACCCGCAGAAATCTTGAAGAATGTGGGAGGAGAAGGAAGCGTATGGATGAAAGAATTAATGAATAAGTGCTGGCGAGAAGAAAGGACACCTAAAGATTGGAACAGATCAGTAAAATGCCCAATTTTAAAAAAAGGAGATAAGGTAGACTTTAGAAATTACAGAGAATTGCTTTGACGACCAACATATCGCCAAAGTATATTGAAACGAATTATAGAAAAATTGAGAGAGAGAGAAAGAGAGTAGAAATTAATGGATTATATGAGCCAAGATAATATGCCCAAATTAAAAACTATGTAATTTGATTGATTCGCGTTTAAAGGTGGCATGTGAAAAGGGTTGTGAATTTAACAGAAAGATGTATTCTTGGCATTTGTAGACCCCGGAGAAGGCTTTTGATTCGTATACCAGGGGTTTCGTTGGAATAACTTAGAACGAGAGAGTTGGAATCATCGGAAAAAACTGAGAAAGAGCAAATTAAAGAGCACTGAGGTGGAAACTCATGCAAAGTGAAGACCCACATGGACGATGGAGATTGGTTTGAGGTGTATACGGGGGTGAAACAGGGTAGTGTTCCCTCTAACCTGCGTAAATCTTTGATTATTCTGAAAAAAAAAATGTTTTTAAGGACGAGTGGAGGGAACTGTCTTTTGGAAACGCAGATGATCTTGCGTTGGTTGCGGAATCATGGGAAGATCTGCTAGGATTCTAGATGTTCCGGGAAATGAGAGTTGAGGAGAGATTCAATGAGGATAAATGAGGAGAAGACTGAGATGACGTTGATAATAATAAAGAGGAGAGGAGGAGGAAATGATATTAGGATGAGGATCGAAGAATTGAAGCAGGCTTATCAGTTTAAATACCTTGGAGTTTGTTTCGGGGGCTGAAATTGTCAATAACATTGAGAAGAATAAATAATAGAATGGAAAGGTTAATAATACATAAAGGGACGCTCTCGTAGGGTTCCTAACTTTGAGAGGTACGTAACATCAATTCCATGAATTTTTAGGTTTTAAGACTTTCTAGGGTAGAATGAATGCTCTTTCCAATTGTGTGGGTATTTTCAATAGGCATAAAATATTTTATTCGCAATTTTAATTAAATACGGGGGGTTTTCAATTTTGGCAAGTCATAAATTAAAAATCAGATAACCTTTTTTATTAATCATGCGTATCAGCACGAAACTTTCGAGCAAGTATAGTTTGAAAGATACACATTTTTTGTTTAAAATAATTTTTTTTGTAGGAAAACGGAATTTCTTTGTGCATGGGAAAATTTTCAAAAACTTCAAAAAAAATCCCCATATGTAGCGGCAAACCCCTTGAGTTTTCAAAACATTTATCTAACAAATAAAAAATGTAAAAATTGCCTAGTAGTATATGATCTGAAAGTTTCGTATTGATTGAACAAAAAATAAAACTTCTATCATGAATTTTTTTTTTGGTAGAAAAAAAATTAGAAATGGAGTCGAAGTTAATTTTTTAATTATTTATTCGAAGAATACACCATACACAACTTCGTGTACCTCACAAAGTATAAATATTTTATTTAGATTAATATTTGGTAAGGCCAAACAGTTTTGCCGCTGATCGCGAGAAACTTTTTGAAAAACTTTGAAAATGCGCCATATGAGCAGCGACAAATCTATTGGGCATACAAAAATTTCTCTAAACAAAAAATGTCTTACCTTCCCCAATTATATATGCTCTAAAAATCAAACTGATCGATTAAATACCACTTATTTTCACAGTTTCATTTTTGAGTTGCCAAATTTATTTTTAAAATGCTGGTGTCATCCAACATTTTTATTATTCATCTGATAAGAATGAAATCTTTATGGCCTTTATAACTCGACGAATTACACATATTTTTATTTTAGATAAATTTTCTGTATGCATAATGCGTTTTGGTGCTACTCGTGGGAAAATTTTGTAAAATTATAAGTTTTCCATGAACACGGCAAAAAGTGTTTGATATACAAAAAAATATTTTAACACAATATGTGTATCCTTTCCAATTATATACATGCGTTCTGCATTAGTTTCTATTAGTTCGGAATTATAATAAAAAGTTATTTTGCGAATTTTTCTTTTTTTAGGTTCAAAAAAAAGAAAAAAAGAAAAATTCAAATAATTGAATGGCATATAACTTTTTACTATTCATCTGATTATAATTTAAATTTTTACAACTTGTAAAATTTGGCAAGATACACATTTTTTTTATTATATAAATTTGTTGTATAACCCAACAGTTTTGCCGCTGCTCACTGATCAACTTCTATGGTTATTTTACTCTAAAAAACAATTTTTTTTTATACATTGAGCTGCTATTCTTAGGGTATAACAAAAATTCCAACACCTATTTTATTACTTTTCTTTTTTTGTTTCAATTTTTATACTTCCTTTCCCTTATCTCATTAACGCTTTACAAAATAGGAACCGTTTGTGGAGAGCAGGAACCGTCAATTTCCTTTGAGGAATTACATTAATATAGAAATTTTAGGAGAAAAAAAAACTGTGCAAGATTTTCAAAAATATAAAAAATAAAAAATTGTCTTATATTGCTGCTACTTGTGATGTTTTTTAAAAAACATATCGTGTTATGGCAAGTATTTAGTGAAAATCCGCTTGCCAAAAATCTTTTTGTAGTTCAGCAGAAATTCACTGTTAAAAATTGCTGATGAAAATTCTGATTCATGATATTTGGGAAAATATTACACAAAATCTAAACATTTTTTTTTGCATGTGTCATCGAAATAAATATTGTAGAGAAATCTTTCCTCCTTCGAATGGTGTATAATTTATCCCAAACAAATTACATTAGTGTTGCTATGAGCAGCGTTCCCTTAAGATGGCTATATCCGTTACTACGAGACAGAAATGTCCCTCGAAAGGTGAAAATAATAATATACGTGTGTATACGACCTATACTAACGTATGGTTGCGAAGCGTGGGCTTCAACCACAAAAACAAGAGTAAGATACAAGCGTGTGAAATGAGGGTGTTGAGATCCACAGAGGCAGTTACTAGGAGGGATAGAATGAGAACTGATGATATAAGAGAGGAGCCGGGGGATGAGATTATACTGAGTTTTATTAAAAAGGAACAGATGCGATGGTACGGACATATGATGAGGATGAATGAGAATAGATACCCGAAGGAAAATACTACAATGGAGGCCAGATGGAAAGACGCATTGTTGGAACAACCAAAACCAGATGGAGTGATGAAACTATGAGGACGGCCATTGAGAGAAAAGGACGTGGGAGCGAGGAGCTGGAAAGGTGGGGAATCCATGAGGACCGAACGCTGTGGAGGGGTTTCGTCTAGAATAGCTGACAAGCGTTCATGCTTACAGGAGTCTGGTGAGAAGTGAGAAATTTATTATATATATAAATATATATATATAAATTTCATAAAATGTAATTTTTTTTATATATTTATCTATAGATTTAGACAAGTGCTATAAATATAAAATATATATATATATATATATATATTTATATATTGTATATATAGATATCTATGTTTAATAAACAAATAAAGACATTACGAGAATGCGGAAATAGTTTTTCCGCTAGGGATTTGGACGATGTATGTTGCAACTGGAGAGATAATCAGCAGCCATCCCCATTCGGCCACATCATGGAAGCCTTAAAAGAGTACTTACATAGAGGCCGGTCAATAGCATTAGAAAGAAATACGTTCCAATAGCTAAGTAATCCCATTCGTTCATGACAGTTTGATTCCCATTTTCAATAACGTTTTGATCACTTAAAATATTTTGCGAAGACATTTTTAAATAATTATATTTTTATACAAATTATTCAACCGCTTCACAAGAGGAAAGAGCACAAAAAAATGTTCTTCAAATTTCTATTCATCTATCATTACCTGGAAATTGAAATCTTAGAGTGAAAGAGTAGGGCAGAATTCGAATTTCCTCCTTGATCTAATACATGTTCTTCTATCTTGAGTATTGTTTGCAACATTTTTATTCTTTTCTGCAATTAAAATTTTGTTGATTATTACCAATCTTCCTCTAGAGGTCACCTCTCTCTTTAACCAAAACTTAAGTGTTTCACCACTCCGATAATATGCCATATACTGCTTCTCTCTATAATCTATTATGAGAAAAAAAATCGTTTTTCTGCTTATGTACGAAGCGATTTTGTTTTGCTCGTATTTCTGATTTGAAGTCTCCTGCACTTTCTATCTTATAGCTTAGACCCTCTAGTCAATTTATTACGAACTTTACTCGTTCCTTATATATCTCAACCCTCAAATGACTCTTAGATTCGTCTATTTCAACTATGAAGCAAATCATATTCTATCTTATCTTTTTCTGAAAACACTGTAAAAGAAAGATTAATAAATTTTTCAAGGATTATTTCACGATTGATGATTTTGCCTAACCCTGATCAAAATTTGCGGCTTTCTATTATTTATTCCTATAAAAATTGTAGCTTCCTACCAGTTTTTCCGATAGATTTAAGAATGATTTCAACGTATTAGATAATTTCTTAATTTCCAAACCTTCTTTTTATAATGTTAATTAAGCTCTTCCATATTTGGATTCCTCAGATTGCTTTCTTATTTCTGTATGCTTTAAGTCTTTGAACTAAAGGCCTGTTCCTGCAAAGAGAAAACGATTTTTAGCCCTATATTGTTTCTGATTTGCAAAACTTACTTTCATGTTTTTTTTTTCATTTCCCATGGAATGAATACTGCTTCAGTGGGAGTGTCCTTCAAAATTTACAGAAAGCATAACCATGTTGATTTTCTTGGCACGATTACATACATTTAATATTATCTCCCACTATTAAATACTAATAACCTTTGTTTACCTCTGCTTATTCCTGTGCTATCAGCCGCAGTGACGACACCTTCAAGAAACAATAAAAGTAGTCTTTAAATTCAAGAAACTGATGTAATTTATTTTTTATTTTGGAATCGTAAAGATTTATTTCATAAGCTATAAGCGCTTTTCTCTTTAGAAAATAAATATTAATTCTGTTTTCTCTTCTTCACGACCTTTTTATATTTTCTTTTATTTTTTTATTTTTTTTAAAGAAATTTAGTCCGAACTTTCTTCTTTTAGTTTCTTCCAACGGAACAATTGCTGTTATAATTTCTGCTAAATCTCAACTGCTATCTCATAATTTTTCCTTTAATACCACTTTAGACGATGGCGAAGCTATTCATCTCACCCTATCCTCATCAATTCATTTATGACTAGCATTACAGTTTTTCAAAAGTTGATATTCTACCGTCTTGTCTTAATGCTATTCTTCTTTTGGATCTTAAAACTCTTATTTCGGGCATGCTTCCTGCACCTGGAAAATTTTCGCCACATTCTTTTCCAGTTTTCTACCTTTCTTTCAATTAAAAATTTGTTCTCACTCAGTTTATGCCTCAAAGAGTAAATACCTATCAATCATCTAACTATTGTCCTATTGCTTAAAGAATTTTTTTTCAAAATTTCTTATCTTATCCTCAGTTAATGGGAAGGTATTTTTACATTTCCGAACCTACCTAAAATGGAAGATTTTTAAGCTTTCAGTTATTATAATCTTTTTTTATTGATAAAGTTTGAATTTCGTAAGAAACACTCCACTGGTGACTTTCTTTCTCTTCACTGATAATTGATCCTATATTTTTCGGCATTTCCATGATATTCTTGATGTAACCCATAACTCATCGAATGTCTTTGATAAATTTGTAGCAAAATATTAATTTCTAAACTTTCCTATTTGCATGTTCATTTTAATATTTTATTTGTTTTTGTATTTTTATAGCACATATTGTGGTAGACATCATATTTGTTGCTACCACTCTCTCTGATAAGACCAATCTCTTTTCTTTACTTTTTTCATCTAACTGCACACTAGATGGTTCTGGCATACCTTGTTACACTTCATCTCCACTCGAGTGTTCCATGTGTCTACCTATAGTTTTACATGACCTGGTGTATAAGATCCTGAGATCTATGAACGTCAGGAATGATAATGTCCCGAATAGCATTCTACTTCGTGTTTTTTTGAGAGAATGTGCCTCTGAGCCAGCTCCTGGCCACGTTCAACTCTATTCCCAATGCCTTTGTACAAATACATTTTTCCAATGCTGTGAACAAACTGTGCTCAGCCTATCCCGAAGAAGGGTAACCACTCTGATCCTTCTAACAATAGTCCTTTAGCTCTCACTTTGAGTGTCTAAAATATTTGAAACTCTCCTTGACCCTGATTTCTTGGATCACCTGGAGTCTCTTTCCTTTCTACCAGATATAAACCACTTCTAAATTAAATTACGAATGCTTCTAAGAGTAATTTTCTTTACTCAGCTTAAATTGTCTTATTTTTTTTACAGTTCATAATTAGGAATAAAGAAAATAGATTGACTCAAGAAAAGGTAATTGAAGGAGTTTAATGTGTCAGAAATTTTTAAAATCTTCAATTACTTGAGCATCCCAGAAATATATAATAACTATGTTATTTCGGAGCTGTAACTGGCATCTCTTTGCCGCTATGTAGATTTATATATAGTTTATTAGCAAGGCGTAGGTACCGTTAGAGCGATGGAAGATCCATTCTTAATAATTAGTATTTCATTTGCACTTTCTTACAATCCAATAAAAAAAGGTTCGCCCTTTTGAAAATTATAAATATAGAATTACTTTCTTAATATTTCAACTTTATTCATATAAGGCTTACAAATGTGTATTAATGTATATCGATTTAGCCCTTCAAATATCCAACAAAAATATCATCCACATTTACACTTATTTTTAAGCTCCTAGAACTTATTAAAATAGTGTTTTTCGGGTGTAGAGCTGGGAGAGGATTCCAATAGAAATAATTATTATTATCTTAATTAATTTTAAAATCCAGAACCCATCAACACTTTTGAGCAGACGCGCTGTAAAATTTGCTTAATTTTATTAGTGAACGTTCTTCTTTCTTCCTACTTATCTGCATTGGTCTTTATTCTAATCCTCCTTACATTGAACACTAACTTTCTTCCCGTAAACCTCTTCTCTTCTTCTTGACGAATACTAACAGGTGTTTGAGCATTGTGACAGCAAATACGACACTGTACAATTCTGCATTTGCAATATCTAGCAAAATAAAGATATTTTACATAGGAACTTGTGTAATGACATTCGCAGTTCTCGTGCTTGAAAGGTTTGCAGTTTGGAATGTTCAAGTTTCGGATTTGTTTTGCATATTTAGCCAAAAGTGGTCAGTTTTGCTTCTTTATTTTCAAACTTTAATAGTTATTCTTCAAAACATTTTGACAATATAAGTTTATTAATATAGTCTCTTGACTTCTTATATCTTTTAAATAAACATTCCTGGTGTTTTCAATATTTATTACCAATAAATAGTTTTCATCACTTTATTAGGGTGGTGAAAATCCTATAAATTTGTTTACAATATATTCATAGTAAAGGAACATCTATTTACGCTATAAAGTAAAGGCTTCCTATTTTCCTCCTTTTTCCTTTGCTTTTAGCGTTATAATTAACAAAGGGGAAAATACCTTCACTATAGTTTATAAAATAACTTTTCTACTGAACTCATTTGCGCAAATAAGAGCTTATTTTATAATATATAAATATTTATTTTTTATATATATATATATATATATATATATATATATATATATATATATATATATATATATATATATATATATAATATATATGGAAATATATATTCTTATATATTTATATATATATATATATATATATTCAATCCTATTAACTCTCATGCTCTTATAAAGTTTAAATGGTTATTCACTAATTCTCAGCATTTTTCTGACCTATAATTCCACAAGAATTTTCGGTATTTGTTTCATGGACACCTATAAAGTTTAGAAGCCTTTTTTTACTAGCCATCAAAATTCTTATTTTGAATCCACTTTGTCATTTAAAGTTTCAAGATCACTTTTCTTTCCTCTATAGTGGTTACCTTCAAAAGTAATTTTCTTAAATGTGTAGGTCAGACTTCACCTCGATACATAACGTTAATTAAATTCTTGATAAAATCGAAAAAATTATAAATCGAAGGTGGGATTCCTTTTACAGGAACAAGTAATATATTTCCAGGGGTTAGTAATGTTTGCTTTGACATCTAAAAATGATTGTAATTATTTGCAGGATCCCTGCTATTCAATTTACGTTAAAAAAGAAGTATTTCATGAAAACAAATTGTAATTCAGGTAATATTGTAAAGATTTTCAGGCCATGACAGATATTCTATTGGTATTCTTCGAACTTATATTTTTCCTAGCACTAGTTCCGTTCTTTCCTATATATATATATATATATATATATATATATATATATATATATATATATATATATATATATATATATATATATATATATATATATATATATATATTCCATATTTGCAGCAAGATCTTGTACAACGATTAAAATTTTTCCATTGTGGAGTAGCATATTTTTAAAGCTAACTTTAGAACAATATCTAAATAAACAAAATGTCTCTGCCCCATACTAGCTAATAGGAGCAAATAAGATAGAATGAATATTATTGCAAAGAAGTAAGCCCAAGTTTAAGTTAATAGTTAATCTTTAAATACAATTAAATTGCTCTAAAGACGCAAATTTTGTAAATCTGGGGAAGAAGGTTCCAGTTTTTCAGTCTAAAGATGAAAGATCACTGAGACTTCTTTTGACAAGTCAGGTTAATTCAGAAAACTGGCGTGAAGCTAAAAGATTGTAACAAACTTTACATAATTACCATTATTCTCTGCATGTACCGCAAACTATGGAGACTTTGACTCATTTATATATTTAATGGGAACGTATTCCTTATCATAGGTGGTTAATTAAGGTTAGTAACAAGTTTTTAAATTGAAACAGATGACTGAAATTTTTATAATTCAAATTTGCAATTTTAGATATGTTGTTTTGGTTCCCATCAAATCATTGGAGCGTCAAACTACATTTCCCGATAGCAATTCGAGCAAAATATGATAGGACTTACTTAAGACGCAGCAAATTTTAGATAACCAAATTTTATTTTTGTTATTGACCTCGAATATTTGCTAATATATGAAGTAAAATATTTATCTGTTTTTGCATAGCAATAAATGCACCAAAAGGAGTCTTGGTAATTAATATAAATTCCAGTTTTTGTGGTACTTGGTTTTTAGATTGTTTAAAATACAATTAGTGTTTGAAATATAACCTGCTGATAAAGACAAGCCTAACTTTAGGCTTTTTATAATGCACTCTTAACACTAAATTTTTGATATGAACTCCCTCAGACAGAAAGGAGTTAAATACATGAGACATCGTTTGTAAAGTCTACAAAATGATAGATTCTCACTTAACTTTCTATTGTTCTGTGGTTTCTACTCTAGATTTAGAATAGTCGTTCTTGAAAAATAATTGAAGAAAACCTTTAAATATTAGTGATAAAAATTTAACATCGGTAAACTCATTATAAATGCACTATTTACAATGACATACTACCTTTAAATGGCGGATATGTCTACTGGGAAAATGAGACTTGTGGAAAGGCTTGTTGCACGAGTCCTTCTCGATAATAAAATTAATTTGAAACCATTTTTGAATACCTTTAGGATTTCTTAGTAGGCCTGTAACAAAATCCTTTGTTAATTTGGATATAAATCTTTCATGCTTTGTTTTTTGATGAACAACCTGCAATACAGAAATGATTAAAGTAACATTCATGTTCCTATTATTATTTCTACTGGAATGATACTTGCCTGAAAATTATTAAAGAGTTGTAAGACGCAAATTAAAGACGAAATATTAATCGAAACAGTAAACATGGTCTTGATCAAATTGCCGATACATCAACAGAACTACAAATAAATATTTGTAAAAACATATTTCTTGTAAGTAAACAAATATAAACATCATTCATAAACATTAAAGTGGGTCTACTTTCTTATTAATTATTTTAATTATTATATTCTGTCCCCTCCATGAATAGGACCCTGCCCGTTAGTGGTGAAACTCTGTAAATAAATAAAATAATAATAATAAAAAAATAATAAATCAAACGTCTTTTTTTTCTAACAAATTTAGATATCTTTATTATCTTTTATAAGTTTAGTAATATTAATTATTAGTTTAATATATGTTGCTAAATCAAGAATGTAAAATTCTGATATTTTCAGGCCGGTCTCTCTTTCTACATTCTTTATTCAATATTCTTACCTATTATATATTATAGGAATACTGAATCTTTAATCATTATGTGCAAATAGAATTTTTCGACATTTGAGATTCCTATATTTATCATCAGTTAAAGTTTCAGTACTCATTAATACATAAATTAAACAAAAGTGCCGTAAAAGGGACATATTCTTTATACGATTGCAGGATGCTAGACGAGGATCAAATCCAGCATGTACTCAAAAGAACACAAACAATAATAGCTATTGATATTGGTAGTTTACAATGTGAGTTCTATTAAAAATAAGATGTATTTCATAAATAGAACTTTCTCAGCATTTTCTTCTTTATATATTTTGGAATACTGTACGTATACCTTGATTGCATCATTTAAAAAATGTTCCATCGAAAACTCTTTCAAGGGATATACATAATTAAATGTTGGATATCTATCATAATTTATTTTCTAGCATTCAAGAAGGTTATAATCAATTTTTGTAATTTTATAATCATACAATTCAAATATTTTATTAGCATTATTTTTGTCTCCCAATTACCTTGTTCATCGTTTTGCCTTGTCTTTTCTTGCACATGGTGGCTGATTGATGATGATGATAAGAAAAAATTCTTGGCATCAGATGCAGTAAAATTTGTTCATTTATTTTCACTTTTGATCTTCAATTTTTAAAAGCGTTTTCCATGATTTCTATTAATGAACTTCAATTTTTTTATTTAGCGTTGAAAGATTTTGAAATATTTTTCCATTTTACCTATGTCATCAAGAAAAGATCAATATTTTTACCATAAATCAGTAAGGAAAATAGTTTGAAAATATCTTTAGCATCTGAAGAGTCAAATTTCATTTTTAGCTTACTACCGAATGTTTTTTATTTTGAATTATTTTACAAAATTTCAATTACATTTAATATGATCTATTACATTTTTGCGGTGCTCTCATGTATACAGAACAGTTCTTATTGGTTCCTAAAATGAAATAAAAACATATGTTATGCAATTGTTAAACTCATTCACTTAGTTATTGATGGTCTAATTATTGCCTGTTTGCAAACTTTGATAATTTGTTTTCGAGGCTGAATTTGCATGCATATTGAAATTCTACGTCACATTAAATGCGTGTTCCTTATTTAAAGCGCTCTGTTTTGGTCTTCAAAATATTTTTTGTGATTCGGCAGCTAAAAAGAGGATTGAAACAAGTAATAGTTATCAAACAATTACTTAAAATGGTATTTGCCTCTCTCTCTGATATAATAACCTTTAGCGTCTAATAATAATAATAATAATAATAATAATAATAATAATAATAATAATAATAATAATAATAATAATAATAATAATAATAATTATTATACATAATATTATATAGTATCCTTCATACATATTAATAATATTATTATTATTATTATTATTATTATTATTATTATTATTATTATTATTATTATTATTATTATTATTATTATTATTATTATTATTATTATTATTATTGTTTCCAAACTTCTTTCCCCAGACTAGGGGTAAGGCGCGTCACATGCACTAAAAAAAAAGTAGCGGAAGAATATGATGCAAGTTGAAAAGAAAGCCTAGTCTTACCCTCCCTTTTATACCCTTAAGTGAAAACTGGTCGCATTCATAAAGATGAACCCTAGTGCTTCACGAGACTGCGATAAACCCCCACTATGGCATCTCTTCAACGTGGAGTTCATCCCTTGGCCCAGGTAGGATACAACCATACCCTCTCACAAAACCCCGCCATTTACTCCTATTATTCACCTTTCTTCTCACCTCTTCCAATACTCCCATTTTTTCCCTCAAGTTTTTCCTTTACTGGCTCAATCCACTTTTTCTTTGGCCTCTCTGCCAGTCGATTCTCTGCACACTCACCACTATATATACGCTTAACCAACCGAGTATCATCCATCTTTTCCACATGACCAAACTATCTCAACCTACTTTCATTTATTATATCATTTGCTCCTTTCTTCACACCACACAACTCACTAATGCGTTCATTCCTCATTTTATCAATTCTTTTCATAATTAACACTGCCCTAAGGTTGTCCATCTGAACACATTTTACTTTAGATCTATACCTCTTATTACTGAACATGAGTTTCATTGCTATACATACAATCATGTAAGAAAATAGCACACTAAAGACTTACTATAGTTCCTTACATTCACCAAGGAATTAATTGCACAGCTACTACCATTCACAACTTTCCTACTACATTAGGCATCATTTGTTTCCTTTTCTTCCAACATATATATCCTAAATATTTAAATTCAGACACTTTTTCTAGTTGCTTCATATACCTTATCAATAATAGTCAATAAACTAATTCCCCAATAATTCCTACAGTTACCCATATCCCCCCTTACCCTTATATAAGGGTAATGTTACTGCTTTCCTTCAATCCCTTGGAACAATTTCCTCCATAATTTCTTTGTTGCACAACTTCCAAACTCACTCAATCACCATCTCGGCTCCGGTCTTGATCATTTCACCAGCAATTTCATCCATGCCTGCAGATTTACCACTCTTTAACTTTCTTACTCTGCCCATTACCTCCTTCTTACTAATGATCTCATCCCCAAAATACCTATTCCTTCTTGCACTTTCAAACCCGGACATATTCACTATCACCTCTTCATTACTGCCAATGTTATGCAGATTTTCGAAGTGTTTCCTCCACGCTCCCCTCACATTCATTTCATCAGTTACGAAAACGCCATCCCTATTCATTATTCTAAGCAGATTTTCCTTATTCCCATTCTTAATTTTTTCGCGCTTGCTATTCTTTTGTAGGTCCCCATTCATCCTCCTTCCAAACTATTCATTTACCTCTTTTTTCCTTCTTCGTATACATCTTTTAGGCTTCTTTTGCTCCTCTTTATATAGCTCCAAACATCTTTCATTTGATACCTCATCATTAGCTTTAAGTACATTTAACCACGCTTCTTTTTTACTTTTAACCTCTTGCATTACCTCTTCATTCCACCACTTGCTGCTAACATTCTTACTACCTACATTAGCACATCCATATATTTCTGTTGCCTTACTAACAACAGCTTCTTTCATTTACTTCCAGATTTGTTCAGTTTCAACTTGTTCCCATTCAACTAATTTATTTGCAAGCGCCCTTAAATACTTATTCTTAATACTTTGTTTATTTAACTTCTCACTCTTAATTCTAGCCACATCCTTCCTTGTAATCTTCCTCTCTATTCAAGATCCCACTAACTTAATTTCACATTAAGCAACATAATGATCCGATAATCTCATTCTTAACCCCATCACTTATTTAACATCCGACACATACTTCAACATATCCTTCTTCACCAACATAAAATCAATCATACTTTTCACTTCAATACCATCTCTAGCCAACACCAACTCTAGTATTTTTATGGATACTCTTGTTTAAAGAATGTATTACTTAAGCACATACCTCTCTTCTCACAGAAATCAATCACCTTCTTACCATTCTAATTTTCTCCCGATACCCCAAAGCTACCTGTTATACGATCCATTTTTTGATCACCTATCCAAGCATCTATGTCACAAAAGATAATTAATCTGAAGCACCTATTCACCCCATCCAAAACATCATTCTGATTACCAGAAAATCGCACTCTCTTCAACATTACCAAACTACATGTCACAACCACACATACCTTGACCTTTCTAAACTTAAATTTGACCATTAGATTTCCAGTACTCACACCAACAGAATCTACCATAGCTCTGTACCACAGGTCACTCATCAGAATTGCTAACATCTTCTATCCCCCTCTCATTCCTATCCACACCAGCACATACACATTTCACACCACACCTTCATTTTCACCGTTTCCTTTCATCCTTTTTTCAGCCACAGCGAACAAATCACATTTACAATTTCTAAGTTCATCCATCGCTGCTTTCTTCTTCTCCTCATCATTTATTCCTCTAACATTCCATTACCCATACGATTCATACATTTTCCCCGAATGATAGAAGGTCGATTACGGCGATCACGACCTTCTCCGAGGCATGCATTATCATTCCTGACAAAAGATAAGTGGTAGTGGGCAGCCAACCCAACTACCATAATAATAATAATAATAATAATAATAATAATAATAATAATAATAATAATAATAATAATAATAATAATAATAATAATAATAATAATAATAATAATAATAATATAAAATTAATGTTAATTTTTGACAATAAAAGCTATATATATATATATGATATTATATCTATAATATATATATAATATATATATATAATAAATATATTAATAAATATATATATATATATATATATATATATATATATATATATATATATATATATATATATATATATATATATATATATATATATATATATATATATATATATATAGAATATAAAGATGGTAATATGGATTAAAACTATTTATAGTAAAAAGCGACAGAGGCTAAAATTAGACTCAAATTATTCAAAAGAAAATCTATCTACCAAAATTTATCTTGCTTTAGTCTGAAGTTTGACTTTTATGAACAATTTTAAAATTTGCAAAAATATTGAGAGATGATGACACTTAAAGATTTTTAATCTATTTAGATCAGGCTTGGCTACTGAAAAGTGATTTTAAAGCATATCAGTAAATCGATGATTAGCTTAAATATTTGCTACTTATTTCTTGGTATAATATTTTTTCCTTCACGTTATAAATGATAGATCGATTAGGACATTAACAACAGGCAGAAGTCAGCACCTATTCTCCGCAGTTGTTGATAATCTGTATACGCTGTTAAAGATATTTGTGATATTTTTGGCTATATTGTAATAAACAACTAATTGAAAAGCTTTGTCTTAAAATGAGCCATTATCAAATTTATAGAGGTAAATTTTAAAAGGTGTTAAACAGGGCAAAATCGCTAGAATTAAAAATAACCTGTTTTTTTTAATTAATTAAGTGGATATAACATTAAACCTAGATACTAATCTTTGTACTATAACAACATTTAAAAGATTGACAAGAAATTGTCCATTGTCTATAATTATTGTATTTGACATGGTTAATACCAAGTACTGGTTAGTAGTGGGACGGCGGTATTGGTACGCACAATGTTATAAATTTGAGGGGTATTTTGTTTTTTTTTCGAGTCATTATCCACATTTCCCACCCCCACTTTTGCTGACGTCATATTTAGATGGGTTAAAAAGGTCGTGTCCCCAACCTCACCTGTTACCCTCACATTTGATGACATAATCTCGTCGCTAGGCGAATAAGATTCTAAAATAAGATTAAGGAGAAAAGAAACATCGGAATTGATGAAATTATTAATGTATATATGCATTTCAAGATAACAAAAATTACTGGACCAAATACAGGTCTAAAGAGATAAGAAATATTTTAACCAATCAGAAGAAAGGTAAAATATGACGGTGAATATTTCCAATCTGAACATGAAAAACAAAACAAAATCTCAGTCAAAGTCTTTACGTTTATATATATATATATATATATATATATATATATATAATATATATATATATAATAATATTATATATATATATATATATATATATATATATATATATAACAAAAAAAATAAAAAGTTAATTTAATCTTTCTCAAATTTTTAAATAAAATTATATATATATATAATATATATATATATATATATATATATATATATATTAAATAATGTTTATATTTTAATAAAAATTAACGTTCCTAAAAGAATTCATCTTCTCCCAACGAGAAGTCCCATGGAAGGGGCACCAAAGAAGTCCCGTTTGGAGTCACCACCAGAAGGGGGTGTAAGCGGGCTCAACCCTTTCGAAGGAGGGTAAGGCCTCTGCCCTTCGGGCTGAGACCTTATTGCCCACATCAATTTGAAACTATCGTATTTGAGGTCTGCGCCATTGCAAACCTATATATAAGGACACCAATATTGTGCTCATTATTTTTCTTTAGCCTGATTTCCATTCTGGCTCGTGCTTCAGCTCCTGCTCAGTGTTCCGGAAACGGCTCATTTGCTCCGACACATGAGACTTCATCCTCATCGTCTAACGACGAGGTTACGTCATCGAAAGTGGGGATAACAGGTGAGGTGGGGAGTACGACCTCTTTAACCCATCTAAATATGACGTCAGCAAAAGTAAGGGTAGAAAAATTGGAGATAATGACTCGAAAACCATAAATTACTCCCTCAAACTTATAGCATTGTGTGTACCAATACCGCCGCCCTACTACTCGGGTTGAAAGAATCAATTTATTTGTTTAAGATTATCAATTTCGAATTTAATCGTATACTGCTTTAAAAAATATATATAAGATTATAAAGCTACTAATAGGATACATCAAACGGATGTTACTAAATATTTTAGCATGAGAAGTTTAGTGGCAATATTTAGGTGACATAGTACTACTATAAGAGCAAGAAAGAAAATTGCATTGCTGATTTTTATAATTAAAGCATAGCTTTCATATATTCAGTTACAAAATTACACTTCACTTACCACCTGGATTGCATGGCAGGATCATTGGAGTTCCTTCAATAGTATAAAACTCTCCTTGGTTAAATAAAAAACTAACTGTTACATTTTTCGCCTTCCTATTTTTGTAGCATTCTTCAAATCTAAGCCATTGAAAAACTGCTTCATTCAATTGTGAACTTGCAAATTTGTCGCAACGAAACGAAAAGGCATAAAAAACCTGA
>JABUQX010109172.1:30000-32500 GCA_015478945.1 Trachelipus rathkii
TAATCTAGATGCCAATAATTCTGCTTGTTTCTTTGACAATGATAGATCGCGAACAAGATCATTGAGTTCATGCTGAATAATTCTATGAGGTTCTGTTGACATTCCATCATAATCAAGATCTTCAAAGTCGTCATTTTCTGGATGTAATTGTAAATCTTCTTCGCCGGAGTTTTCTTTCTGACAGGAGATTCACATTTTCAGATGGTGCAGGGATAGGAAGCTCTTCACTGTGAGGAACAGGCCTAATAGCCGAAGGTAGGTTTGGATATTTAATGGTCTTCTTGGTCTTGATTGTTATTCCAGCAATTTTTGTAATGCAAAAATAACAGTCCATTGCGTGATCCTTTGGTTCCTTCCATACCATTGGAATTGCAAATGGCATATGTCTGGACTGTCCGTTAAGCCAACCACTAAGTAATGTTACACAAGACGCACAGCAAATTTGAGGTGAAAAAGATTTATCTTGATCACCAAGCTTAATTTCAAAATAAAGTTTATATGCTTTTTTTTTTTTATTATAATTAAGGGAGTAATATTCCTCATTTGGGACTTCAACGTTACCTTACCACAAATGTAACAAAATTTGTTTGGATCATTTTTACAATTTCGTTGCATTTTAATCAGGGCTGCGGAGTCGTAAAATAAATTTTTCGACTCCGACTCCGACTCCACTTAAACAAAAATTTTCGACTCCGACTCCGATTTAAACAACAATTTTCGACTCCGACTCCGACTCCGACTCCAGCAGTCAAATTTAAAATTTCGAATCTAACTTAGCTTAGTGCTTACAGAGTTACAGTAAAACATTTTTGGTTCCAACTATTTTTTTCCGCTTGCTTTTTAGAATAAAAAGATATACCACTTTACCATTGAATCTAATCTCCAAATGTTATACGGTAAAGCACCGTAAAGACATAAAGATACAGGCGCAACACTTGACAAACAAAAATATTTCAGTTTCGGAACATAGTTGTACTACGTATATTAATGCAAATTATTTTTTATTTTTATTATTAAACAACCATTATAAAATAACAGTTTAATACTTTCAGTTTCAAGAGTACTTAAAAAGTTAAATCATATATATATATATTATATATATTATATATATATATATATAATATATATATATATATATATATATATATATATATATATATATATATATATTATTATATATTATATATATATATATAATAATATAATAATTACTTTGTCGATATATATATATATATATATATATATATATATATATATATATATATATATATAATATATATATCTATATATATATATATATATATATATATATATATATATATATATTAGTATATACAAGGGTGATTCAAATTTGATAAAAATTTTTGATAACTGATAAGAAATGCAAAAATAAAGGTAAAAGTTCCTATAAAGGTATGACGTACTGTGCTTAGTTTTCCGTCTGGCAGTCTGTATGTGTTTTTTACTAAATATTTTGTATCTACGAAACCAAGTAGTTTACAAACCCTATATTTGGATAGTTACCTGTTGTGTGTAGTGCTAATGACGAAAAAAGAAGTATCAAATTTACTCTAAATTTAAAAATGGCGGCCGTTAAAATTGTTTGAGGCGACATTCCATGAAAGCGGATGACTTAGGTTAAAATGTTAAGGAACCAAAACAATCCTATTGTTGTACGCAGAATCAAATGGTATAACATTTAATAAATTATGACTATTAATAAGGAAGAATGTAAATTTTAGTAATTGGAAGCATCTCATTTAAATAACAACAACTCTTCCACAAACAGCTACTCCTTCCATTAAACATTTCAGCATATTGTTGACCAAAAACACCAACTACTGTATACAATAAATGCACTCTCTGTTTGTGTTACGCATTACAATGTAACTCATTGACTGTGTGTGTTTCTTACGTGTTTCTTTCGTTATTGAATATGGACCGTAACTACCACGTGTATTCATACTCTGAACTAGCTGACATGTATCTAATGTATGGGATGGCACGCTGCAATAGTTCTGTAGCAAGACGTTTATACCAAGAGAAATCCCAACCGAATTTGTCCAAGCGCAAGATTTTTTGCCACTATTCATCAACGCCTCTCTGAAACAGGGTATTTGCAGTCCAAAGAGCACACTAATGCAGGCAGACCCTGATCTACTAGGACTGTTGATTTAGAAGAATTAGTTCTTAATGAAATTTCTGAGCATCCTTAAAAGAGCACGCGAGAATTGTCACTACAGTTTAATTCGAACCAATCTAGTATTTGGAGGTTACTACACGAGCAACAGTTACACCCGTACCACGTCCATCAGGTGCATACTCTATTGCCACGTGACTATGCTGCTCGTGTTGTTATTTGTCAATGGTTTTTGAACAAATGTATTGACCCAAACTTTTTAACGAAGGTTTTATTTACTGACGGGCTCACTTTACAAGAACAGCTATCGTTAACGTTCATAGCGAACACATTTGGGCAGACGAGAATCCTCATGCCATT
>JABUQX010109173.1:2500-7500 GCA_015478945.1 Trachelipus rathkii
TGCTTTACAGCAGTCACCCACATTTTACTTACCCAAGACATAAATAATCGTTAACATACTTAAAAAAAAACAAATATCAAGAAATATATATATATATATATATATATATATATATATATATATATATATATATATATATATATATATATATATATATAATATATATATATATATACAAACCACCACCCACAAATTGCAATGATAGTAATACTCATAATATGTATATATATGTATATATATAATATATATATAATAATAATATATGTATATATATATATCTTTATATATATATATATATATATAATAATAATAATAATATAATAATAATATAATAATATATATATATAATAATAATACATATATAATATATATATATGTAATAATAATATATATAATATAATATAATAATAATAATAATATATATGTAATAATAATAATATATATATATATAGCTAATATATATATAATATATGTATATATATATGTATAATATATATATATATTATATATAATATATATATAATAATAATATATAATATAATAATATATAATATATAATATAATATATATATCATAATAATATGTATATATATATATATTTTTATTGGTGATTGTGTGGTGGGAGTTTAACAAGGTAGTTTTGGAACATCAGAATTCTTCTAATATTATCTCTCTTATAGCCAATTTGGCTTTAGCAATTAAGGAATTCTTTATTGATAATTCTTTTTACCCCTTCCTCTGATTCTTGGTTCTTTGCACTTCGGCATTTCTTTGAATTTTTTGGTGACGTCACATATGGAAAAAATTCGATAAAGTAGGGCACAAGTTTAAATTTCCAAGCTTTTTTCTTTCGATATTTATCTTTCTAACTCTGTAACCCCTCTTTGATTTGCTTTTGTTCTTTCTGGCAGTAGGTGTAAGCGCCACCGTTCATCCTTTGAATCAATAAATTGTGGTATTCATCAGGGTGTTGTTATATCAAAATTTTTTTCTACTTTTCATCAATGACCTCTTTGCCTTTTCATTACCTACCCATTCTTATACTGACAATAACACTTTTCACTACTCCTTTCGTTTTGAATAATGTCGCACAGACATTCAAATAACTAGTTAATTATGACTAACCCTGCTATCTTTCACATTTCTAATTTGGAAATAGGGCGCATGGGTGTTTTAATTGCCTCAAACAACTAATTTCTTCCATATACTCGACAAAATCTTCCACACAACTAAAACATCTTCTTTGAAAACACTTTAACTCAAGCCCTCCTTTTTTTCTTAACATCTTCACATTACCTTTTCTCTTGAGCTTAATTTTAATGATCATATTATTTCTGCCAATAAATAAGCTTATAAGCTTATTTCTCTCTAATAAATATATATAAACTGTTATCTTAATAAATAAACATAAGGAGTTATTTACTTTGGAGGCGCCTTCTTTTATCACTCCAGTTACCTTTTCCGGATAAGGGCATTGTTTACCTTTTCCCGAAGATTATTGTTAGTTGAACTCATACATCTAGAAAAGGTGGAGTCTAAACTTTCTGTCTTATAAATTTTCCAATTTTCACAAACTCTCTCTCCAATATATATCTTTCCTGTTGTCATACTATTTCATCTACTCCTTACCTCCCATACCTCCTCCACTGATGAGAACTCTTGACACTCGTCTTTCCAAACAGTTTAATTCTCTCTCTCTCTCTCTCTCTCTCTCTCTCTCTCTCTCTCTCTCTCTCTCTCTCCTCTCTCTCTCTCTCTCTCTCTCTCTCTCTCTGACCCCAGAATTAACCGCTATGCTCATCCTTTCTATGACTTAAAGACTTTTTCAAAAGCCTTGCTATTTGGGTCATATCGGCTTGATTTAGCAAACTGAGGTCTGATCTAGCCCAACTTGGCGGATCACATGTAGACCACTGGCCATTTTCCCAACAAAGGATATATATATATATATATATATATATATATATATACATATATATATATATATATATATATATATATAATATATATATATATGAATACTTCATATATATAACCTTTACTATATAATAACAACCATATATATATATATATATATATATATATATATATATATATATATATATATATATATATATATATATATATACTATATATATATGTATATGTACTTAACATCTGTGCATGTAGTATAGCCAACAATATTATGCATGTATGGCATATATGTATATGTTATGTAATAACCAATAATATGTATATGTGTATATATATGTAATAATAATAATATAATAATAATAATAATATATGTATATATATATATATATATATATATATAATATAATAACATATAATACTATATATATATAATAATAATAATATGTATATATGTATATATATATATATATATAATAATAACTAATAATATAATAATATAATAATATATATAATATATATAATAATAATAATATGTAATAATAATAATATGTACATAATGATAATATGTGTCATCCACCAAAGGCAATACATACAAAATAATATATAATAATATATATATATAATATATATATATTATTATTATATAATATAATTTATTATATAAGAATATATATATAATATAATTTAATAATATATACTCAATATTATATATATATATATATATATATATATATATATATATATATATATATATATATATCATATATATATATATTGAGTGAAAAAGTAGATATATATATATATATATATATATATATGCATATAATATATATATATATATAATAAATTCGCCGGAGAATGTATGAGAGTCTTACGTGACTATCCATTTTGCAAAACAAATATTGCCTTTATTTTTGGGAGGACACAAATCAGATCCTAACAAGATCATGCAATGGACGAATTTAACCCGGCGATAATCTTTATAAATGCGCGAGAACAGCGATTCGCTTTTCCGCACACACAGAGCGACGTTGTACACATGTCTGGATAGGAGGAAAATTCGCCCATATTATTATTTTTTATGAGCTTTAAGAGCATTTGGGACACTGTAGATAACGAGGCTTAGGTCAGAGATAACACAGAACAAGTTTAAAAAATAAAAAAAAAAAAAGAGAGAGAGAGAGAGAGAGAGAGAGAGAGAGAGAGAGAGAGAGAGAGAGAGAGAGAGAGAGAGAGAGAGAGAGAGAGAGAGAGAGAGAGAGAGAGAGAGAGAGAGAGAGATGTGTGAAGAGTTTTGGACAAATGGAAGTGTTTTGATTGTTGTTGTTTTGAAAGATATTTTTTGCAGAATCAAAATAATTAGTTTAAATTGTTAAAATGTAATTGACTTATTCATATATTTTTTTGACATTAGTTAAAAAAAAGTAACTGATAGTTAAGACTTTATTATAAGCAAACTGATATAAAAAGTTTTTTAAACATTAAAATGATGGTTGCGAAACTGGATCCTAAGCAAAAACATATTGGGTTGAGCCGAAACCGAAGCCTTTTCATAAATATTTCTTTTTACTACAAAATAAAGGGATTACGTATCGGAGCTGGAGCCGGAGCCGGAGCCGGAGCCGGAGCCGGAGTTAGATATTATAAAATGATGGAGCCGGCAAAGCAATTATCGGATTCGCAGCTATGTTTAAGAAAGGAAAAAAACCTAACATTCTTCCCTTCTTCATTCTCTCACGAATATCATAGCATCATTCACCCTCAGTAATTATAATTATAAATAATTATAATTATAATTATAATTATAAATAATGGTCAGGTTATCCCCTTCACGCAATTTTGACAAGACCATTAGACAAACATGGTCTTCAAAACTGTCATGTAACTCAGCATAACTATTTGCTTTGTTGGTCTTTCAAACTGCAAAATCATCTTTTTTTCTTATCTTAAAATAAAAAAATAAAAAATTTATTCAAAAAAATTATTTTATGATTAAAAGTTTAAAAAATTTTCTTTTCACATTTGCATATAGAAAAGCTTATTTCCCAAATGAAATTCGTAATTTCTCTTTCAAAAATATTTTCACTTCTACTTCAGTACATTTAATTTAAATTTACGCATTTAGGTTAATATATAATAATAATAATATAATAATAATAATAATAATAATAATAATAATAATAATAATAATAATAATAATAATAATAATAATAATAATAATAATAATAATAATAATTTCAATTTTAATAATAAAATAATTTACTAATAATAAATAATAATAATAATAATATAATAAATAATAATAATAATAATAATGATAAATAATAATAATGACAATAAAAGTAGTACAGAAATAATAATAATAATAATAATAATAATAATAATAATATTAATAATAATAATAATAATAATAATAATGAATAATAATAATAATAATAATAATAATAATAATAATAATAATAATAATAATATAATAATAAAAATAATAAAATAATATCAATAATAATAATAATAAATAATATTATGACCAATAATAATAATAATAATAATAGTAAATAATAATAAATAATAAGTAATAATAATAATAATATATGTCAATAATAATAGTAATAATAAATAATATTTATTTTATAATAGTAATAATAAGAATAATAATAATCTGTATTAATAATAATAATAATAATAATAAATAATAATAATAATAATAATAATAATAATAATAATAATAATAATAATAATAATAATAATAATAATAATAATAATAAAAAATAATAATAATAAATAAAAATAAAAATAATAAATAATAAATAATAATAATAATAATAATAATAATAATAATAATAATAATAATAATAATAATGATAATAATAATAATAAATAATAATAATAATGATAATAATAATAATAATAATAATAAACTAATAATAATAATATTATTATTGCTTTTATTATTATTATTATTCATGTCATATGTGTTTGATCAGAATGTGTATTATTATTATTATTATTATTAATAATATTATTATTAAGTAATAATATTAATATTAATAATAATGTGAAAATCAGTAGTAGTAGTAAACGAAGGA
>JABUQX010109173.1:20000-25000 GCA_015478945.1 Trachelipus rathkii
TATAATAATAATAATAATAATGTAATAATAATAAATAATACTAATAATAATAATAATAATAATAATAATAATAATAATAATAACAATAATAATATAATAATAATAATAATAATAATAATAATAATAATAATAATAATAATAATAATAATAATAATAATAATAATAATAATAATAATAATAATAATAATAATTATTATATAATAATAATAATAATTATAATAAATAATAATAATAAATAAACATAATAATAATAATATAATAATATAATAATAAATAATAATATTAATAAATAAATAATAATAATAATAATTATTATTATTAATAATAATAATAATTATTATTATTAATAATAATAAAAATAATAATAATAATGACAAGTATTATATATCACAATGTATTATATATTTTAATGTATATTTTCAATTTGTAAATCTGATTGATATTTTATTTGTTTAGTAATTTATTAATTATACATAGATAAACTTTAATTAGGTAATCATTCAAGTAAAGTGTAGATCAAGTATACGCTAATAAATAGCTTAGCGTGTACTTAATAACTTAAAGTTTATAACTTAATGTGTAATAAGTTAAAGTGTACTCATGTATAGTATATTAATAGCTCTTTGGTAATAATTAGCACATTAATAGCTCAAATTCTAAAGTTTATTTTTAGGGACTTCCAAGTACTTAATAACTTAAAGTTTATAACTATGTTGTAATAAGTTAAAGTGTACTCATGTATAGTATATTGATAGCTCATTAATTAATACATTAAGTACATTAAGAGCTCAAATTTTAATGTTTTTTTTTTAAGGAGTTTCAATTAATTGAAGCAAATAAATAAAGCTGTTCTTTCATTACAGATTAAGTACTAAAACGCATTTTGGAATTTCTTACCTTCTGAGGCGAAGACAAAGTCGTTGACGAAGAGCCTCGGGAGACAAACTCGTGGAAGAAGTTCTTTAAATTTGGAAGCATTTTTTTTTTCCTTTGACTTCTGTTTTTTTTATTTGACTTTTTTTAGATCTATTTTTTTTCTTCTTCTTTTTTTTTTTTTTTGCTTTCATTGTTTTTTGGTAAAAAGGGAGCACTGAACACTATTTTATTTTTATCTTTAACCAAAATAAATCCTTTGGGGTTCGAGTTCTTGAGGGTTTAAAAGAAATTTATTTTAAAATGCTTTAAAATCTTTTATGTCACACTTTCAGGACTTTGTTTTGATTTTTTTGAAAACTTACCTATATATATATATATATATATATATATATATATATATATATATATATATATATATATATATAAATATATATATATATATATATATATATATATATATATATCTTTATATATATATATATATATATATATATATATATACTCTTTCCCATATATATATATATCTTATATATTACCCTACTATAATATATATATATATATATATATATATATATATATATATATACCTATATATCATATATACTCATCTGCTCTGCCATCTATATACTCTCTCTGCCTCAGAGGTGGAGCACTTCGCTCTTACAATTGCCCCAGTCCGCTGGTCGCTCCGAGCGGACTACCGAATTGCAGGACTAGCGGAGGTCTCCCAATTTACGCCAGAGAAATAGCAGGACTTTTTGTGCCCGGATCAAAAGGTTTCCGCTCTTTTACATTCCGCACCTTTTAAAATGAAATATAGTTTACCAGTAAGAATTCTTATTGGTTATGATAAAGAAATATAATTTTATTTTAAGTTTATAACTAATTATACTTTTAGTCTAAGACAATTATTATTTTTAATAATTAATCTTCAAATAATCTCAACCTCTTTAAAAGGAATTTTCCATATATAATAATAACCATTCAAATTAGTTTATAGACTGAATGGCTGTACCCTCAATAACTTTAAATTGGTATGTTTTACTATATAATAGCCTGGGCAGATTTTCTAATTAAATTCTGTAAAAAGCCCATATATATATATATATACCCATAACATATATATATATATAAATATATATATATATATATATATATATATACATATATATATATATATCTTTCTTTCTATATAATAATATATATATATTATATATATAATAACTTATATATATATATATATATACTTATATATATATATATACTTTATATATATATAACATGCTATATATACACTACTATAACATATAATATATCTTTTTATATATATATATACATTCTGGGTTTTACGCAAGAACAACATTATATATATATATATATATATATATATATATATATATATATATATATATATATATATATATATATATATACTCTATATATATATATATATGTTTATTTAATTGAATTAATATATATATATATATATATATATATATACCATATATATATATATATATATACTGCTATATATATATATATATATATATATAATATATATATATATATATATAATAACTCTTTCTACTTATATATATATATATACCGCATATATAATGTATATAATAATAACATATATACCATAATATATATATATGTATATATAAATAACTTATAATATATATATGTATATATATGTATATATATATATCTATATATATAACCAATATGCACGTATATATATGCATATATGTAATAATAGCATATATATATATAGCATAATATATAATAATAACATAGTATATATGTATATATATCGCGCACGCGCCGCCATATATAATATGTAGCAACAATATGCTCTGCCTGTATGTATGCTCTCAACCACTGAAGCTGATACATGGCACATCAGCATCCTGACTCTGCAGGGTCGAGGCTTTCATAGGATTACTAAAGCCTTGGACGAAATATATAGAAGACCCTCTTATGGGTGGGGCGGGTGGTCAAAAATATTTTCAGAAGGCAGGAGGGTAGTTTGGGTGAGGGACCTTAAATTATGCCGTGGACTGCTGGAGTGAACCTTTGCAAGCAGGAAATCCTCTCTGGGACATCTTTCCCTACACCTACGCTCAGCCAGGCAGGTGTTGAACTGTTCATAAATATAGCACTCTCCCCTAAGTTACTGCTGCTGTGGGAAGGAGCCAGGCTCTGCTGTGGTGGAAAGGGGTTATTTTGTGAGGGCAAGAGGTCCAACATAACTGCTTTTGCTGAATCTTTTGAAGAAGTGTTATGGATCTCTTACAGTCGCAGAGAGAGACATTTAGGACAGTGTGAAAATCTTTGATTTTATAAATCATTCATTCAATTTTCATATATGTCCCTTAATCAAATTTTTTGTAGGGATGTATACTATTTGAGTATTTAATATTAAAATCTTTATTGAAAATCGCACATTATGGGAGATGTTCCGCCTGGAGGTGCAGAGGTCACGGACTTGCAGTAGCAGAGGTTTGATGGTGAATAGGGTGCGGAGGCGCTAGCCGAGATTCACGTTTTTACCTCCCCGAGGTGCCGGAGGTGCGCTAGCAGACTACCCTAATGAGCAGGGTGCCCACCTCTGATATATATATATATGCCATATATATACATTAATGATGTAATTAAGAAGTTAAAAATAAAATGCCAAACAAAATACAAAAAATAAATTAATATATAAACAAATGGAAGAAATAAAGTTAAGATATATATATATATATATATATATATATATATATATCATATATATAATATATATACACATATATATATACATATATATACCTCTATATATATATATATGTATGTACCAATATGTATGTATATATATATATGTATATGTATATATTATGTAATATATATAATATATATATATATAACTGTAATATATATATATGTATATATATACAATATATATATATATATCATATAGATATGTATTAATATATGTATATATGGATAATATAACAATATGTAATATAATAATATGTAATATGTAATAATAATATCTAATATATAATAATAATAATATACATATATGGAAATATGCTGTAATTGTAATGTCATGTTATGTCAAACATGACATAATAATAATATATATATATATATCTTTATAATATGTATAATAACAATAATAATAACAATAATATATATATATATGTAATATATATATATATATATATAATATATATTAATAATAAATATGTATAATAATATAATAATATATAATAATAATATCTTTATATATATATATATATCTGTATATAATATATATATACATATATATATGCTATATAGGACTTATATATATATATATATACATATATATATATATCGTTTTTCTTTCTTTCTATATATATATACTCCCTGCATACTTATATATACTCATCATATATATATATATAAACCGGAAACCCCAGTTATTTTCAATTAAATTTTAGTTTATGTGTTTGTGATTGATACATGACTTTATTATTTCAAAATATAATGGATACTTTTTAATAATTTAACAATTTTTTAAATATATATTTTTTAAAAGTTTGACGATAGAAATTAAATATAATTTTAAAAATTTAAATTTAATTTTTAAATAATTTTTTATTTCTAATTCTATATTTCTATATTTCTTTATTTCTATATTTTATATTTCTAAAATCTTTCTATTTTCTTGCAAGTTTTAACAGCAGAATTATAAAAGCTAAAGAGTAATATAAAATCACTTTGAAACCATCATAAGAATTATTTCGCAAAGGTAAAGTTGCATGATCTATGAAGTAGTTTTGCTCTTTCTTAAGTGGAGTAAGCTTGAACTCTCTAGCGTTCTAGGGTGGTTTCACGAATACATTTCTAGAAAGGGCATATTTTGGTTGTCGTCCTTGCTTCTATTCTGATTTTATTGATTCCTAGAATATCTTGTTTCCGAACATAGGACCCATTCTCCTTTTTTTATCGATATTTCAATAGTTATACTGTTACTCAATTTTTAGGTTGCTAACCTCTTACTTTTATGAGAGTTTGCATGAAATGTCTTTTCAACACAGTTACATCCTCTCATTGTCCAACTTCTTAATTCTGGACAACTCATACCTATT
>JABUQX010109173.1:30000-32500 GCA_015478945.1 Trachelipus rathkii
AAGGGAGAGGGGATGGACGAGGCGATAGGGCAGGCACCCCCAAAGCGATTACAGGAACAGATATAACATAGGAATGATTGAAATAAACAGAGGTAGAGACCTATTAAAGAGTGAAAAATGGAAAGAGCTTAGGATCTGTGGGCTGATAACGAACTATTTAAGACGGAGAGGAATAGCTATTTGGTTCAGGAAATTCTCAAAATAAGCCTGGGGAAGAGGGGAGCATGTCCTGAAGACTGAACAAAGCAATTATATGCCCTAATAAACAAGAAAAAGATAGAAAGAGAGGGTGATGAAAAGTTATAGAGAATAGTAGTATTGTAAGCAAAGCAAGTAAAATAATGTAAAATAATTCTGGATAAAAATTAAGGATAAGGGTTGAAGGAAAAATTGGAAAGTGGCAGAATGATTTTAGACCAGGTAAAAGCACAACAGACTTGATAGTGTACATTTGTACATGAAGATGATGATAGAAAAAGCATAGAATGGAATAAAAAGATATATGTTGCATTTATAGATTTGAAAAAGGCATTCGATAGGATAGATAGAGAGAGGTTGTGCTGAGTATTGGAAGATTCGGAGTATGACATACCCCCGAAATTGATAACGGCAATTAAGGGCATGTATGAAAACCCAACAAACATGGTGAGAGATGGAGTGAGTGGGGATAGATGGTTTGATGTTAGAACTGGGGTGAGACAGGTGCCTAAAATGGATTTGTACAAAGGAGAACTTAGAACACACACTGATGTATGCTAGTGACGCGGCTGTGTTTACACCGAGGGTAGAGGATTTACAGGATGCCATGAATAGGTGAATTGAGGTATTGAAAGCGTGGGGAATGAGGATAAACAGAGAGAAAAATGGTGGTGATGATGATGATAGCCAGAGAGAGAGAGGAGAGAGAGAGAGAGAGAGAGAGAGAGAGAGAGAGAGAGAGAGAGAGAGAGAGAGAGTGATGAGATAATGATAAATGTAGAGAATTCCAGACTTAAACAAGTGAACAAGTTTAAATACCTGGGCGTTGTGTTGAACAAACAGGGGAGACAAGATGATGAGCTGAGGTAAAAAGTGGGAAAGTTGTCCAAAAACATTTAAACGTTATACCCACTACAGAAAGAAAGGAGAATAACTACGGTGGTGAAGGTAGTGATATATAGGATCGTACTGAGACCGATCTTACACTACCGATCGAAGTGTTGGGCGATGAACACTGTTCAGAGGAACAATATAGAGGCGACGGAGATGAGACTGCTTAAAAGTATTAGAGGTTTGACGCTGAGAGATAGAATGAGTAGTGAGCAGGTGAGAAGGAAACTGGGGGTTATTCGGCCACATGGAATGTGTAGAGAGAAATCAGCTGAGATGGTTTAGGCACGTGAAAAGGATGGATGAGGGGGAGAGATTGAGAGAGATGTTGGAGTAGAGACCGGAGGGAAGACGACCTTCAGGAAGGCTGATGAGGAGATGGATGGAGAGATGAGTGGAACTCTGCAACGACGGAATAGGAAGCTTAAAAATGTGGATAGTTCAGAACTGTTCGAAGACCGGGATGTAGAGAGGGATTTCTGGATGAGTAACAATTGACAGGTTCTACCTAACAAGATGGATGGTGAGAAAGGTGAGAATATATATATATATATATATATATATATATATATACAAAGCATTAAAATTTAAACTTAAAATAATATAATATAAAATATATTTAAATAATATATATATATATACACATATATATTATTAATATATATTATATATAATTAATATATATATATATATATATATATTATATATATATATATATATATAATATTTATATATATATATATTATATATATATATTTAATATATTATATATATATATATATATATATAAAAATATACGTTATATACAATATATAATATATAATATATAATAATATCATATATATATATATATTATATAATATAATATATATATATTATTATAATATTATGTGTTATGGGAAATAGAAATATCACGATATAAGATATTATATCTTATATCTATATATATATATATGTATATATATATAATAATATATATATATATATATATATATATATTATATATATATATATATATATATATATTATATATATATATATATATATAATTATATTTATATATATATTATTATAATATATATATATGTATATATATATATATAATATAAAATATATATATTATATATATATATATATATATATATATATATAATATATATATTTATATATATAATAATATATATATTGATGATAAAGTCCCTTGAGGTAATATTTTTCAAAAATGGAAGTAAAAATATTTATTAATACATAACAACTTAATTAAAATCACAGAATAAAAGAGGATGCCGAGCTTTCGTGATCCATACTCGATTCACATTTTCAAGGACTGAAGGACAAAGAATTGGTGTTGATCTGAATTTAGCTACTCCATTCCATCTTCATTTCTGGCAACTTGGTGGTTTTTCAAAAA
>JABUQX010109173.1:45000-72418 GCA_015478945.1 Trachelipus rathkii
GGTAGGTATAGTTAGCGTTACGGTTAGGTAGGTTAGGGTTAGGTTATGGTCTTTAGGTCTAGGTTAGCGTTCTAGTTTAGGTTACGTTTAAGTTTAGTGTTAGGTGTATAGAGTTTAAAATTAGGTTGGATAAGGTTAGCATAGGGTGTAGATCTTATGGACGGCTAGATTTAGATTGATATTGGGTCGTTTTCCCATTTCTCGGACTGTTTGAATTTTTCAGTGAAAATTTAGCACAGTTATAAACATGGACTCACTGAAGTCCAAAAATATAATACGTTTTGCTCGAGAAATTAGTAGGGAAGTACTAAAAAAGATTAGGATTAAAGTTAGGAAAATAATGACACAAACTAGATGCCAATAAACAAATGGACAGCACACCACAAGCATTTGAATAATTTTTATTTTTAATAAAAAAAGAGAATTGTAAAAATAATAATTGTGTGAAGCTCAAACTTTCAAAACTATTGTTCTTTTTATATATTATTTTTTTGATTATATTTCTTAGAACACAATTACTAATATTAAAAAAAATTACAGGTTAGAAACACTTGTAGATAAGGTATGTATTAAAGTATATAACGATATATAGTTATACATGATATATATATATAATACTATTTGATATATATATTATTATATATATAGTATATATTATATATATAGTATATATATATATATATTAATATATATATTATATATGTATTATAGCGTATAGTAGTATGTAGATGAGAGGAGATGACGACGAGAGAAGAGAGAGGAGCGAGAGAGAGAGAGGTGTAGGTTAGGTGTAGGTTAGGTCTAGGGGGTTATAGGTATATGGTTTGAGTCTTGCGTTTTTCGGGGTATTGTTAGGTTAGGTTTTTTAGGAGCAGTGGAGGACTATGCAGCATTAGCTATATAATATTACTTTCGTAGAAGGTTATTACACACGGCAATGTAGGGGGGCTCGAGTCCGACGGGGCGGGAACACCAGCGGGGGGACGTCTTCCATTCCCCGTCAGGGAGGGGCGGAGGAACCCCCCGCCGACACCCAAATACCAAAGAGCCTGGGGGTTCCGGAGACCCCTTCCCGGAGGGGGGGGGGGAAAAAACAGTCCTACCCCGTAGTTCCCCGGAAGGCCGAGAGACCCCGACTCCCGCAATCGGTGCGGTATACACCCGTGGGACATTCTTTAGTTTAAAAAAAAAAGCGATAAATTTAATAGGAAAGTCTATTGATTTGACGAGTCCATCCAATAAAAGCTCTCTAAAATTAGGCTCTCTAATCATATATACTTTTAATTATAACCAATAATTATTTTTTTTTTTTTTTTTACAATTTCCTACTCTAAAATTCTTAGATGTTCAAAATGTAATATGAGGTATTAAAATATAAGAAATGCGATATTTTCAGCATCTCATAAAACAAATACAAGTTCATTGCTGACACCATATCCTCCACCTCATTGGCACACTTATTCATTGTTCTACTGATCTCGGAATTTATTTACAGCTACTCTCAAAGTTTCCCGTGTAGCTATTTTTTTTGAGATAGACACCCCTCTTTAAAAATTACAGGTTAAATACCCATAATTTACTCTATCAAGAAAATATTTGCTAAAATTATATACAAGTAGCTAGCCGAATATTTCAATACCAATGCAATACTTAGCGACCTTCAGTTTGGCTTTAAAAGATGACGGTCATCTTCTGGCGCACCAATCTAGCCAAAAATTAAAGATAAAGGAAACAGCTTTTCAAATGCAATTCTCATAACTTTATCGTATCTATTTTAGTACATCTATATTGTTCATCGACAAAAAGAATTACATTTTTGGATAGTGAAAAAAGTTTTATAATTCTGCCAAATTTTCATTGAAAAATTTCAACAGTCCAGAAAAACACGAAAGATCCTATATTTGCATTACGATTAGTTGCAATTTTTGTTAAAAATAAACAAATTTACCATTCATTTCACAGGTTGATGTGCTAATTAATCAATGCATGCCGGAACAAAAAACCATGGACGGTGTGAACAGTGCGTTGGGTGTTTAAATATAAGAACTAAAATACAAAAAAGGAAATGAACTAAAGAGATTGATTTCATATACTTGCGAGTATGCATGGAGTAAAAGAACGAAGGAAAAAAAAATCTATTTGAAATAATAATTAGGATATAGCAGGGAATTTTAGACATACATCCTCTTACAAACGTGTTATATATATATATATATATATTAATATATATATATATATCATATATATATTACTATATAGTATATAGTATATATATATACATATATATATAATATATTATATGAATCGCTACTCGCCTTATAGTATAATAGTTTATATAGTCCACTCACAGACACGTACAACGTAATACTCTACAGCGTGCATTACTACGTCAGATCACTGAGATATCTGAAGCGTAACATCAAGTTATCTACGACGTCTGCATAATACTATATATATAATATTATATATTATTTAAAAAGGAAATGTTTATATTAAACCAAAAACTTTCAACTCCATTAATTCGAATTAATTAATTTAAGTTAATTTTTTTTTACAAACATTTTTTAAAACATTTAAAACTAAGGTTCTGTAAATTTTAACCTAAAATTTTATGAGTTAGAGAAAAACGTAAGGATTTATTGACATGAGCTTTTATTATTATTATATTAGTATTATTATAAAAATATTTCAAATGATTATAAAAACATTTCAAATGTGCGCGAGCGATGCAGTGAAACAACTTACAACTTAAAACTTACAACTTACTTATTATTTTTAAACCTTGGAGATGGACGTAGAAGGCTGAAATTTGGTGAGTGGATAGAAGAGAACGAATGAAATAGAGTACTGAGGTTTAATTAAGTGCCTAAGCAATAAAAAAAATATAAAATAAAAATTCATATAGTATTTTACATATTTAGTCATCATAGTATTAATAATATTTTGGCACATGTACGAGCAAAGTGAGAAAAAGGGGCAATGCGAGCGTAGCCAGCATTTCAGGCATGCTTGAACGCTCGCGATCCAGCGTCACGTAGCGACGTTGCTTGTTGTTGTTATTATTATTATAACTATTATAACTATTATAACTATTATAACTATTATAACTATTATAACTATTATAACTATTAAAATTTCAATTTAATCGAACTAGAAAAATTATTTAAAAATTTATTAAAATTATTAAAAATTAATTATTAATATATTAAAATTTTTAATGAAATTACATTAAGAGTAAATAATTCTATGTCCATAATTATAAAAATTAAAAATTTTAAAATTATTATAATTATTATAATTATTAAAATTATTATAATTATTATAATTATTATAATTATTAAAATTATTATAATTATTATAATTATTAAAATTATTAAAATTATTAAAATTATTATAATTATTATAATTATTAACAAATTATTAAAAACGTTTCAAAATTTATTAAAATTTATTTTAAATTATTGAAATTATTGATTATTAAAATTATTAAATTATTAAAATTTATTAAAATTATTAATAAATTAATAAATTTTATTAAAAATTATTAAAATTATTAAAATTATTAAAATTTATTTAAATTAATACAAATTTTATTTAAACTTTATTAAAATATTAAAATTATTTATAATTTATTAAAATTAATTAAAATTTATTAAAATTTATTAAAATTTATTAAAATTAGTTAAAATTATATAAATATATATTATAATTTTACTTAAATTTATTAAAATTCTAAAATATTATAATTTAATTAGTAAATATTGCAAAGAATATGTTTAATTTTACTTTTATAAGCTACTTGTAAGAATGTATTTAATAGTTATAATCAAGTATACATATTATCTATAATTATGGTATAATTATTTTATATCGAGTGATAATTAGAAGCTATTATTATAACCATTGATCCTTATTATAAGTATGATAATTATTTATAATTATTCATAATAAATTAAATAATATTGAATTTATTACAATTGATTTATGTGTTATTTATAATTAGTGGAGTGAGGGATTAGGTAATAATGATTATAATTATTGTACAATTATTATAATTATTAAAATTCATGTTATTAGAAAACAGCATGCTACATAAGTATTACATTTATTTTGAACATATGCATTTTGTTACTTTTTCAAAGCGGCTCCTAAATGTGTATTTCTGTCTAGCAGATAGAATAGAATTTTTCATTTGAGTATTATATCTGGAAATAAAATGAAAACTATTGATTAAAAACGCAGTACCAAGCTTTCGGTCCCGCTATACACCTTCGGACATTTTCAAGGTAATAGTTTTATTTTTTATATGTTTAACCCATTTTGATTAATATACAGACGTGTTTTAACTACAAAAATAAATAAACAAAAATTAATAAGCTATTACCTCTAAAATGTGAGTTATAGAACAAGTTATACCTACGTTGACCTTATTTGTTTTTGTAGCAATGATGTTTCAAAAAAACAATTAGACATTTTCATATATCTGGACTGTTCCATACGTTGGCTTTATGTTTCCTGAGAGCAACTGATTCCCCGAGCGGCAATTTCATAAAATCTTTCTTTTCTTGCGTATGGATGAGAAGCCCTCTTTATGCTGTTATCGGGATTTTTGGGTGTTCTTCCTTTAAAATATGTTGAAATATTTTTTACTCCGGCTCTCTATACTCTTATGCTGCGAACCATTCTCATAGTTGAGCGGTATCGTGTGTGTATCCAAATAAGCGGCGTTACATGTCCACGTTGAAAGAACATATCTAAAGCAAAAAAGACGGAAGAAAGCTTAAAATTAAGAGTCTTACTATAAGCCATTAAAGACTGAGCTCGTGGCTTCTGCTGACTCGGTAGCAAGCGCTTTGCTCGATGGTGAGGTAGCATAGCTAGACGTTTGCCTCTAGTGTGTACCAGAGTCTTCATTTTTGAAAGTGGAGATCCACTTTGCCAGACGGCCACCTTCACTGATGGATACCACACACACGCGGATACCCATCTCAACATGAAGAAGACTGCTCGCAGCCATAAGTAGTATAAGCCGGCAGTTAAAAGATATTTCGAACAATTACTTTTTTAAAGGGAGTACTGAGAACAGCCACAAAATCCGGCCTGATAACAGCCATGAACAAGAGGGCTTGCTCCGATCATGCCAAGAAATAGCAAAAGATTTTTATGCAAGTGCGCTCGGGGAATCAGCTTCTTAAGGAAAAGCAAACCACGTAATGAACATACAAATATAACGAGAATGTACTCAATTTTTTGAACATATTTACAATAGAACAAAAAAGTCCAACGTAGTAGGGTTTAACTTTTCTGTAACCTTTTTTCAAAATTAGATTAATTTGTTTAGTATTTTGTTATTAGCTCTTAATACTTTATGATTATCAAAATGTTAAAAATATAAAAAACTAAAAACTATTCCTTGAAAATGTCCGAAATGTACGGACGAAAGCTTCTTGGTACGTTTTTAAAATCAATAGTTTTATTTTTTATTCCAGAATAATACAAAGAAAATTTCTTCTGTAGACCGAAATACATTTAGGAGGCTTTGAAAAAAGCAACCAAAATCATATGGTCTAAAATTATTATTAATTATTATCATTATGTATAATTATTATAATTATATATATTATTATAATTATTACTAATTATTATAATTATTATCATTATTATATTAAATTAAAAAAGAATATAATATTATTATTCTTATAATTATATTATAAATATTATTAATTATAATAATTTATTTTAAATTGTTTGTGTTCACAAATTATTATAATCAATAATTATAATATAATCTATAATAATATATTATTAATAAATTAATTATAATAATAATTATTATAATAATTATTGTCTTAATGAATTATATAATAGTGCGAGTATAACAATTTTAAAAAATTAGTTTTAAGAATGAAATTAATGAATTTTATTATAATTGGTGTAATAATATATTATTATATTTATGCATATTTAAATCTGATTATAATATTGATATATTATAATTATTATTACTATTATATTATAATTATTATTACTAATTATTAGTAATTATGATATTACAATTATTATTATTAACTTATTTACATTTAAATTATTATTTATAATAATTATTATAATTATTATATATAATTTTGATTAGGTATAATCTATTATCAGTAATAATTTATTAATTATCGTATAATTATAATTATTCTTAGAAATATTTCATTGTAAAAGAAATACAAATTTATTATATAATTATAATTAATTATAATCAATAATTTAATTATTATTTTTATTTTTTTTTATTTTTATTTTTATTTCTATTTTTATTTTTATTTTTATTTTCTTATTTTACATTTTTTATTTTTATTTTTTTGTTTAAATTTTTTATTAATTTATTATTATTTTTTTTTATTATTTGTATTATTACTTTTATTATTATTTTTATTATTATGTTTTATATTATTTTTATTGATGTATTTATTATCTATTTTTTAATTATTATTTTTATTATTATTTTTGATTATTATTTTTATATTATTTTATTTGATTATTATCTGTTTCAAATTATGATATTTCTTAGTATCATATATATTATTATTAATATTATCGAAGAGTTTGGGAATTATTATTATTAGTATTATTTTATTTAGTATAATAATTTTTTATTTAATATTTAAGAAGGATTCTCATTCTATTATTATTTTTCATATTATTATTATTTATTATTATTTTTTATTATTAATATTATAATTCAATTTATTATTTTTAAAGTTTAATATTAAGTTTTTTGATTTTTAATTTTCAATTTTTAAATTTTAAAGTGTTCAGAATTTTAAATTTTTAATTTTAAATTTTTAAAATTTTAGATTATTATCTAGTTATGTATTATTATCTATTATTATCTATTATTATTATTATTATTATTATTCTATTATTATATTATCTATTATTATATCATTATTATGTATTATTATTGATTATTATTATTTTATTATTATTATTATTATTATTGATGATTATTATTATTTTTAATTTATAATTTTTGATTTTAAAGTTTTAATTTTTTATTTTTAAATTTTTTAAATTTTTAAATTTATAAATTTTTTAAATTTCGTAAATTTTAATATTTTTTTGATGTATCTTATGATTATTATTAAATTTATTATTATTATTATTATTATTATTGGAACCGAAATGTACGGCTGGCCTCCAGTCCCTGTACGTACCGGGAATCGGGGTACACCGGTAGCAATATTATGATATATTATTGATTCATTATTTACTATAATTATTGTTTTTCTATTATTATTTATTTATTATTATTATTATTCATTATTTTTGATATATTTTATATTATTTTGATATTTATTCTTTATTATTATTTTTATTATTATTTTTATTAATTATTTTTTCATTCATTATTTTTAGTATGATTTTATTATTATTCTTTATTATTATTTTATTATTATTTTATTATCTATTATTTTTATTTACTTTTTAATTATTTTTATGTATATTATTGTTAATTATTTTTTATAAATTTTATTATTATTCCTATATTCTTTCATTTTTATTATTATTCTTTCAAGTTATCAGTTCCCATTATTTTTATTATTTTTTATTATTTTTATTATTTTTTATTATTTTTGATATATTTTATTATTTTATGTTTTTTCTTGATTATTATTATTTTTTATTATTTTTATAGTATATTTATCATATTTTTATATTTTTATTATTTTTATTATTTTTATTATTTTTATTATTTTATTATTTTTTATTATTTTTATGTATTTTTTAATTTATTTGGTATATTTTTTAATGATTTTCTATTATTTTTTTATTATCTATGATTTTTTGATTATTTTTTGATGATTTTTTTAAAATTATATTTTTATCTATTTTTATTATTTTTTAATACGTTTTTGTTTTTCCATTATTTTTTTATTTTTTATTTACTTTTATAAACATATTTTATTATTTTATAAGACTTCTTATCTATTTTTGTATTTTTTTTTAAGTTTTATTATTGTTTATTATTTTTATTATTCTTTATTATTATTTAGTTATTTTTATTAGTTTGTTTTATTTATTTTGATTATTTTTATTATTTTTTATATCTATTTTTATATTTACTTAGTTATATTATTTTTTTTATTATTTCTATATTTTTATTATTTTATTTACTTTTTATTATTTTTATTAAATATTATTTAATTTTTATTATTCTTTTTTATGTTTTATTATTTTTATTATTTTTATATACTTTTTATTATTTATATTTTTATTATTTTGTATTATTTTTACTAATTTTATCTATTTTTACTTATTTTATTTATTTTTATAATATTTTTATCTATTTTTATTATTTTTAATATTTTGATATTTTTATTATTATTATAGTATTTTTACTATTGTATTATTATTATTATATTAGTATTCTTTATTATTAATATTATTTATTATTATTGATTACAAATATTATTGATTATTATTTGAACTAGTAATAAATAAGGATAAGAGAGAATTATTGACTTATTATTATTATTATTATGTATAGCTATGTATATTATTGTTTATTTATTATTATTATTGTTTATTATTATTGTTGTTATAAAAGTTATTACTAAGGATTGTTATTGTATGGTTATTGTATTGTTATTGTTATGTAATTGTTATTGTTATTGTAATTATTGTTCTATTATGTGTTGTGTCTGTTGCTTGTTTGTTGTTGTTGTTGGTTGTTGTTGTTGTTGTTGTTGTTGTTGTTGTGGTGTTTGTTGTTGTTGTTGTTGTTGTTGTGTTGTTCATTTATTATTATTATTAATTATTAAGTTATTTATGTATTATCATATACATTATTATTATTATATTTATTTATTATTAGATTATTATTTATCTCATTATTTTATATTTGTTATTGTTATTGTTTATTGTTCATTGTTCATTGTTATTGTTGTTAGTATTATTATTTATTATTATTCATTGATGTATTATTTATTATATATTGATTATTATTTATAGGAGTAGATATTAGCAATTAGGATACTATTAACAGCATTTACTATCATAAACAGTTTTTAGTTATTATATTTATTATTATTCATAATTATGTATTATTCATTGTTCATTTATTACTATTTACTATTATTATTATTATTATTGTTATTATTATTAATTATCATTATTATTATTATTATTATATTTATTATATGTATTATTATTTATTTATCTGATTATCACTGGCTACGGTCATCCGCCTCTGTCGTCGGGCGGAGCGCACATCACGCGATAGCCGCCGGAAGACCAGAACGGGCGGCACCAGGGCGGATCGCATGAGCCCGTAGCTAGGGGACCGGCAGGCCAGATGTATTTTACGAGACGCAAGATAAGATATTATAATAGTGAAAGTTAGGAATTTTATTTTACAATTACAGGAATGAATTATTTGCTATAAATGGCAGATGTCCAAGTCAGAATTAAAAAATAATTACATAAATTACTAATGTTACAATACATTAATAATAATTAATAATACATAATAATGAAATAATAATAAAATAATAAATAATTAATAATAATAATAATAATAATGAATAAGTAATATAAATAATAATCAATAATAATAATAATAATAACATTACTATAAGTTCTCAATTTAATAATGATAATAATAATCTAATAATAATAATAATAATATAATAATAATAATAATAATAATATATAATAATAAAATAATAATAACTTATAAATAATTAATCATATAATAATGAATAATAATAAAAATAAAAATAATTAATAATATATAATAATAATAATAATAATAATAATAATATAATAGTACATCAATAATAATAATAATAATAATAATAATTATTATATATATATAATAATAATACATAATATAAAATCTAATATAATAATAATAATGAATATAAAAATATTATATATAATAATAATAATATATATATAATAATTACTATATTAATAATATTATTCATATTAATTATTATTATAATCAAGTTGCCTCATATTTATAAAATCTTCTATAATAATAATAGAATAAATAATTATATTTATGAACTAAGAATATAGAAAGTAATCACCTAATAATAATGGTACTAAAAACCTACCTCCGCAATCTGCAATTATCTCGCCTACTCACGTCTTCGCAAAGAGGCTCTCACATCGCACGATCAATACTGAGTAGTTAAAAAGTATATCGGACTTATAATATATGTTTATCTTTTGTTCTAAATCTGGGTGTGCCGCGGAAAAAAAAATAAGACCAATATATACTCCTCATTCTAATTCTATCTTCTTACCTTTAACTTCATTCTTAGTTTCTCACTCCTTTATATTTACTGTCGTTCGTATGCTTCTTCGTTTGCTCCGTGCTACGTGCTACTGTATGTGGTACTCTTTTCATTTCTTCCTCTCGCGTGTGGCGTTATTCGGTGTCGTGTTAGTGCATATCTCTCCGTGTCTCGGTCTTCATCCTCTGCATACGTATACTCATCTATAGTGCCTCCCGTGTGCTAAGTCACGCACGTACTCGGTCCGGCACTATCTGTACGTATTGCCGGTGCTGATCTTAGTCTCTCTCTCTCCTCCTTCGTTCTCCTCTGGCTTGACTTGGCTGAGATACTCCTCCTCTCTGTGTGGTGCTCTTTTCTTCCTGTTCTTCTCCCGTGTCTTCTCTCTCGCGTGTGCTCTCTTCTTCTTCTTTTCTTTCTTCTTCTTCTTCTTCTTAGTCGTTGACTAAACTTCGACCAACAAAAGGGACGTATTTATTGTGTTTACGGAATACTTATTTAGCCAGAAATAGGCAGAAAAATTTTTAGAAGACATTCAATAGTAAACTAAAAAAAAAAAAAGGAAATTTTTTTTTTAATCTCGTTTTTAAATTAACATTTTTATTTTATTTAATAGTACTATTGTTTTTACATTTAAGATTTCTAATTTATTTTAACCAACGTTATTGGTGTGGAAGCTACATATGAAATTCTAACACATGCCTGCTGGCACTGCTCGCGATACACTTGTTCTCAGCTGCAATATTTCAGCGGTTGGTAGTTCAGATTTCAAAGAAATAATTCTGGGCTAATAAAGTTCTGTCTATTTTTAGTTACTTCTGTAAGCTTTTGTAGATTTCTATTAAAAATATTGCATACGTTGAGTATTAAGCAATAAAAGAAATTGTTTTGGGTGAATTTAAAACAAAATGTATCAAAACGTTGAAATTACAGGCTCCCCAAAACACAAAATTGAAATACAAGAAAAAGGCTACTTATATTGAGATGGTAAGATTATGTAAGTATCTTCCAGAGACGAATAGTTATAAAATTACTAAAAGGGCCATAGAGTTCTTTTAAAAGCACTTCTTGAATCGCTTAGATTTACCTGATAGGAGCCCGGCATTAATCTGTAGACTCTCCTGTCTGCGCTGCTACATATAGCCATCTCAGCGCTCTCTATATAACACTCAACCAGCATCCACTAGTATCGTATACGCCTACGATGACGATTTCGCATTCCTGACTGTGGCATAATATAAATTGAGGCCTGATTTAGAGTTCCCGTTTTAAAATCCCTTTTCCCTTTATGAGGGTTGAAGGGTGTGAATCGGCAGACCAAGTCTGAATTGTGACTCTATAGTGCAGAAATTATGAACGAAGAATTCTCGGTCAAACGCAACGCCTACTTAAAAGGAAATGTTAAAATGGTTTCTGGGGGGAAAACAATATCGGTCTTTGATAAATCTCAGTAAGATTTACAAGTCAAAAGAGAATAGCTTAGTGTCGTGTGTCAATGATTGGGTCGCAAGATTGTGTATTAGAAAAGGAAATACGAGAAATGACTATGATTAGCATCATGAACAGATGGCGTCTGTTACGCTCCTCTATATCCTCTCTCTAATTCTGAATCGACAAATATAGCAATTCCTTAATTAAAAATTGAAAGAAAGATCCAGGTGAATAGTTTATGGCTTTAGGAATTCTGCCTCGTATGTTTAATGGGGACGTAAGAGTTGCCAGCCAGAGCAATTTGTTCAGACAACGCGAAGATTCGTAGAAGAAACACTTTTGGGTATGCCTCAGCCGGCAGAAAACACTACTGTACTCGCGTGAGTCTCTGCGTATTGATTTGGGACTAAGCTTTGTACTCATCTTGTGGCGCACTTCACATCTCTTCAAATGTGAACCATCATATGGTGACACTCCGATTTGTAACTCTTCATATCGTATAAATGCGCAGATCATGAGGTTATCACATGGCTGCGCTGCAACTCATCACATTCATCTCCTGAGAGTGCTTACGTTCGTCGGGATCAGCTGATATCCTCGTATAGATACAATAATTGGCGTATAAGATAAACTCGTAGCAATCAGGTTTTTCTGAAAGGTCCACAATCCCCGTTCAACATTTGCGAAATGAAAGCTATGTCTTTCAACGCAAAGAAAGCAGTTTCGTAACAAAATAAAAGATTGAATTTTAAAAAGCTATTGTTTCACACAGTAAAACTACGATATAGGTTAACACACGAAAACATGGTGCAAACTTTTAAGGATCGCGATTTTATTTCAAGATTTCCAAACTTTCATTGGTTATAAGTTAAGAATTTTTCAAAGATAGAAAGCGAATATAGCGGAAAGGGGAGGCGCTATGTTGATATTTAAAGATATATACTTCAAAACTACTCATGCTAGAAGTAGACTGTAATTGATGAAAATTGCATAATCATTGAATTAAAATAGAAACATTGAATAAAATTTGAATTTAATAAACGTTTATCGTCCACCGTCCCTCACAATCGGCATAGATGATAGTTTTGAGTATGCCGAAGAAGCAAAATTTTGAAGGGCTGTCTCCTCGATAGCTATGATGAATAGTAGTGTGGCACGATGCACTTCGCTCTTTAACAACGAAATGTACTAGTATCGCACACTACCTCATATATATCACTATAATTAATCGAATCCTCATATACTGTATATCGTAGTGGATGCAACCTAGTCGTGCGACTGTACTAAAGTCTTTAGGAGATTAATTTCCTTTTTTTCATATAAGAGCCCAACAAGAGAACAACTATTTTAGACCTACTAATAGTGAGTCATTTGAATCTTGGGTAAGACGAGTTTTTGACATCCCTCTGCATCTCGCTCCTCCCTATACTGTGTGGGGTATACGAAAATGGTGATCGAAACATGATTCAAATTTCCAGTAATAGTTGAAAACAAAATACCACAACAATTACTTGAGCAATTCCAGATTTTAAAACGCCATCGTAATTGGCCTTAAAAGGGACAGGTTTATTGTCTGATGTTGCGGTGTATAGTGTATGGGAATGCGATGCATGATTTGTCAGCGAATATCTCCCAGACAACTACTTTGTGCAGCTAGAAAAGAGCTCTCTCTCTCATAAGTTCTCATGGCTCTTGTCATATATCTCAACTATAATTCGTGTACAGCGATGGTGGGAATAATGGAAATTAGAGATTTCTTAGTAATAGAAATTAAGAGCATATAAACATGGAGAGTCGTCTCCTTCAGTGGAAAATAATAATAGTTATTCATTAGCTTGTCGGCGAAACAGTAACTAGATAATAGATATTATAAACGAAAACTATGATTATATTGCCTCAGTGAATCGTAAAATTAATGCCTAAAAAGTTTTACCAAATATGTTAATAACAACAAGTTCCATTAAGGAATCCAATTGACCTTTACTGGACATTAATGTTAATTTAAAATCAAACAGTGCATATTGTTTGGTTGTCAGTTTTTAAAATAATTTTTTTTTCTCGACAGTTTTTACGAAAGAGAACTCTAGATAGCTTGCCTAGCATGGAAGACATAAGGGATTTTTATGCAGACAACATTTTAGATACATTTTGAAATTCTAGAAGGGGAAGTTGCTTTCCAGATTGGACAAAACATTAATAAATAAATCACCGGGACCAGATGGATACTATCCAATGCATCTCAGAAAATTTGAAAGACATCATTTAGTTGAAACCTTTGACATTGCTTTTCAATAAGTCTTTAAAAGAAGGAATAGTTTCCTCATGATTAAAAATTGCTAATATAACTCCCATTTTCAAAAAAGGAGATCGTAAGGTTCCGGAATACTGAAGACCAATTAGCTTGAGCTTTCTATAGTTGGCTAAAATTTTGAGCCAATACTAACTAATAGGTTAAGTTTGCACATCTTGAGAGCATCATGGATTGCTCAGAATACCCAAACACGTTTTAGGGAAATAGGATTCGATTGCCTTAACAAATTTGCTAGAATTTTTTATTGTGGCTATTACAATGTAGATAATTTATAAATCCTTCGATGTCATTTACTTAGACTTCAAAAGGCTTCACTACCGTCCCTCATCAAAGATTATTGGAAAAAGCTTAGAGCTCATTACTTCGATGGGAAGACTTCTTAAATTGGATTAAAATTTGGCTTTCGGGATCGGACAACAGCGGAAGTTTCGTTATCAATTATTAAAAACCCGAGAAAGATCAGAGGTGGTTAGTTACCCCAAGGTTTCCTTGCTGTTCCCAATACTGTTCATTATATATGTAAATGACATAGATTGGGAAAATATTTTAGGCAAATTTTTGGAAATTTGCGCGATGATACGAAACTTTTTGAAAATCGCAGATAATTATGTGTATGTATAAGAATCATCAATTACTCCCCAAAGCGACTTAACAAAGATTGTGTATTTCAAGATATGTTTGCATACATACGGCCAAAAATATAGAAAATAATACGTATTTTAAAGAACAACATGGAACATGTTAAGATAATAATATACATATTGAAGTAAGGAACAACAATAGAAATATGATTACAAAAAATAGAAGAACAACAATATATAAAAAAAAAAAAAAAAAAAAAAAAATGTTGTGTTTTTTTTTAATTTGAGGTAAAAAAGGAACTTCTAAGGAAGTACTCCTATTCACATTAATGAAATGTATTCTGTCCTTGAAGTGTCCTATAAGATCGATATAAATATGCTAATGTGTTACTTGAATGGCTGTTAAAAAAGCAAATACTAGCCTCAGTCATGTGCGGTTTTATATTGCCAGCAAATAACTGGAGTTCATCTAGAAATAATAAAAATATGCATCAAGAACAGGCAGTCTTGAAATGCTTCTACTTACTTATATTAAAAAATACATTAGTATTTAGCATATACTCCTCCCTCCCTCACCCTCACCTTTTATTATTTTTTTCCCCTAAATTTCTGTAAAAATATACGTAGGACAGTTTATTGGAGTTCACTATACCTCAAATAAAGGATACATTAGAATAAATTGGCATAATAGAATTCAAAGAAGGGCCTCAATCATAAATAATTACCAGAATTGAGATAGGTATAGTCATTATAACGACCAACTCGAACTTACGGATAATTAGGTTAATTATGTTCTTTATAGAAACTAATATGAAAAGTAATATTTGTAAGGATAAAATAATAATATTAGTAAATTCTTACTAAAAATTACTAAAATTTAAATAATTTTTGAAAAATATATCGATTTTCATTCATATTTGGAATTTAAGATTATGATATTATGTATAACGATATATATAGATAATATATATATATATAATATACAAGCACTGTTTTGGGAACACAAATAATAAATATTTACGTCGGAATAAACAACTAAATAAATTAAATAAAATGAATTTGAAAAATAAATCAATCTTTGAATCCCAACAAAAATATCAAAAAAGTTAAAGTTTTTTTTAAAGAAATCAAATTTTTTTAACTTTTTTTTTTACCCAAAATAAAAAATCATTACCAACACTTCCCAATCACTAAAATTCATTTTGCAGGACCTATGGGGTAACACGATATATCACTTTTAAGGTCTAGAGGAATGGCATAAACTTTGTCATAAACGATTTCAAACCAACACCCTTTAGCTAAAGGAATTTCTTCACTTCACGATGAATTTGATGCACAAGTTGGAATCGCTCTTCTATGGAAATAGTGAACAGCCTCCCGGGCAACATGCGATTTATTCAAGAATAACAGTTAGATACAACACTTGTAAGCGGAAAATTGGTCTCGTGAACTTCTAACTCATCCGAATTCTTACTTTTACTTTAAAACGTAGTATAGTAATTATTAGAATTAAGGTTCGAATAATTTCAATACAGAAACTTAATTCATGTAAGATTCATTTGGAGCTAAATTGTATCAAAGTAGTGTACATCTTCATAAAACGAATCTTTGGGCGCGCGAACTTACTAACTTATGAACAGTATTATTTAATGTTTACCCCTTAAGATTGTTAAATTTATATCCGCTGTGTCTACTCATAGTTCAGCTATCCTAAGTCTCACTAGGTTAATTACCCGCTAGGTGATCTGAGCATTATAACTTCCTAACTATCATTCTTAATTTGATATAACTGCTTTGATTTGATTCCATAATACCGCTTGGATTGAGTAATATTTAATTTCTAAATAACGTCTTAATAAGCCATATATATATATCAGATATATATACCATAAGTGTGGACTCCAATACATTACGATTTACACACTTTAATCTGCATTTCAATATTATGCTTATTAACTACTATATTTGTATGTCCTAATAACCACTTATAGTGGATGATTACTTTCTAACGTTCTAAGCCCTCGCTGCATCCTATCGATCACACTTTCGTACATCTAAATTGTTAAATTAACATTTACCTTTGAATTGAGTTCATACATCTGTAGGTCAACTGATGATTAAGTTTCTTAAAACACATTCATATCCCTTCAAAATCTTAGTATTTCTGGAGGTGAATCCAGGTTTGGCTAAATTGACTTGTATTTCACTATTACTATCACCAACTGACTGATTATATAGGATAATTAAAAATATGATTGAATATTTAACAAAGTAATACTCGTTACGTTGGTTTTATAATGTTTTCATCTAATAAGAGTTATGATTTTATTTTCAAATTCAGTATTTATGATAACTTTGTTTCTTCAGCCATATAATTGTAAAAAAGACAAATACTCATTATCCCTATTTAGAACATCAAAGTTGTTTCAAACTATCGTAAAATTTTGGATTGTGTCTTAGTCGTGTCATTATACTTAGTTCTTGTACTTCTTCATTTATAATTATTAATTATAGTATTATTTGGATAATGTTTTGAGAATAAAGTATGACTTTTCTTTTGAGACACTATAATTACTTATAAATAATTAATATTCTTTTCGTTTTCATTATTGATTTATGATCATTTTTTTATTGATTCAATTATATTACCTACAATGGCCATAAACAAAACCTACAATTTACAGGCATAGTAAAATTTCTTTATCATATATATATATTTTAAATACTATTATTATTATTAAATTTATTATTATTATATTTACTTGAGTGTTTACAAACTAGTATTATATATTTATGTATTATATTAATATTATTTAATTTATTTATTATTATTATTAGTTATTTATACTATATAGGTCTTTATCTAATCAGTTACTTATTGTTATACATTATATTACTGCACATATTTAATTTAATATACGTTCTCATTACTACTTACTATTTATTATTACTATTACCCATTATATATTATTATTATATTTATTATTATTATTATAATATATTATTATATCTTAATTTATATATTATACTAATTATTATTATTACTATTTTGATTTATTTAATTTTAACTTAATTATTATTAATTTTATATTATATATTTAATTATTTTTATATACATTTATTATTATTTAATTTTTATTATTAATCATAATTATATACAAAGCTATATATATATATTTATTGATGTGATCTACATATCACTCTATATCATATTACATATCTTACGGAATTTACTGATACGAAATATCAAATACATATTACTAGAAATATATACGTATATAAATAAATATATTTAATAAATATGATAATATTGTGTAAATATATACAATATAAATCTCTAATTTTATTGTATAATAAAATAATATTCAATTGATTACATAATAATATAGAAAATAAAATACTAAGTTATTTATGATAAAGTATCCTTTCTATTATATATAATATATAAGTGCAAATCAATTTATTTCTATAACTTATCTATATATATCTCAATCTATCAATACACTTATCTACATATAATTCAAAAAATATAAAATAATAAGTTTTAATAACCCTCAATTCTAGATAAATTCTCACAAGTTCGTTACATATAAAATCTCTCGAGAATTATAAGTTTACACTATTTTTAACTTGCTTCATTTTAATTCGTTTATTCACCTCTCGATAATAAAGCGAATAGAACTTAATTAATGTGTGTGTGTTATCTAAAGGAGTAGTGTGCTAATACGTGTGTGGTGCGTGTAGTTGTGGGTGTTATACAGTGTGTGACTTGTGCGTGGTTCGCTGTGTAGTAGGTGCTTGTGGTGTACGCTGTCACGTGTACTTTGTACTAGTGGGAATACACCCTTTGATCGCCAACAAAATATATGTAAAGGAACATGCTTAAATTTTAATGTTGCTTTTGTTTTTTGTTGTATATTATTGGTAGCTTTGTTTCTCTCTCTCTTATTTATTTGCTTTTTGTTGTTGTTTTGATTTGTGTTGTTTGTTTGTTGTTGTTTCTTTTCTTTTTTATCTATATTTGACTTCATTTTCCTAGATTTCATCTTTCATTTTAAGTCTTCTTAATTTTCGATCTGACTCCTTAACACAAGGACTTGCAAAAAAAAATTCATCATCAAACCTTAATTAAAATTTTACAACTATTAAATATATTAAATATATATATATATATACTATATACTATTTATTATTATAATATATTAATATTAATATATATATATATATATACTAACTTAATAATACTATCATTAATTATATTTAATATTTTATACTTATAATATATAAATTATACTATATATAAATTATAAAGTTAATTTAATTAGTTTAATTATATAAAGATAAATATCATTATACGATGATATATATAATATATAATACAATACAATTATTATTAATATATTATATACTATATTGAAACTGATATATATAACCGGTATATATATATATTATATATAATATATATCTATATATTGTTAAATAATATATAATATAATAATATATTATAATAATATATATATTATATATATATATATATTATATATATATATATATATATATATATATATATATATATATATTATATATATATATGTATATTATATTAATTATAATAAATAATATATTATTTATAATAATTATATAATTATTAATAGTTAATATATATTAATTATAACTATATATATTACTATTATAATATTATATATATATACCTATTATAATCATATATTACTTATTACTATTTCTTCTTTTTAAAGGCATTAATATTATTAATATATATAATATATAATATATTACGTTAATATTATATTATATATTATATTATATGTGAACTTTATATATATTATATATAATATATATAATATATTTCATATAATTATCTAAAGATATATAGTAAAATAAAAAAATATATATTTTAATCGCTTGCAATCTTATTTTCAAAACATAAGTAATTAGTATTATTATTATGAATAAATTTATAAGCTTTGATGCCCTAATTATTACCTTAATTTAATTCCTTAATCAGTATACTCACTCATACTATATAATATACATTATATTTTATATTAATATGTATTAACTTTTGGAATAATACCTAGTATCGAGATGTTTTTTCAATATTAAAGTTGTTAATGTATGTTAAGACTATTATTATATAATATTTTATTATATATGATAAATATATTACCAAAGAACTATACTATAACGCGAAAGTTCCAATCATATTTTAACAAGCAATAATTATGTAAGGTATAATTTGGGATGTTTTGGTTTGCAAGATCATGCATAAATATATTGCAGTGGCAGTAGGCAAAGTGTCACACAAAATGGTCCATTCGCAAATTTTCCTTCCAAAGCTCTCTGTCTACAAATGGACGTAGCTTGTCAAAACTGCCAAAGCTGTCAAAACTGTTAACATCCATGAGCTCAGCAAAATTTTCATCAAATGAAATTTTAAACTATCTCCCATCCTACTCATATATATTGTTTAATGTCATATGATGCCTTTATGAGTCGTGATATAAGCTCCACTCTCCATATTTGTTATAGTTTTAGAACATTTGGGACGTTAAATACGTTCTCTCGAAGATTTATTATTGTAGATTATGATAACCACGTTTTGGTCTCTCATCAACTAAATAATATAATTTTTTCTTATGATTTCAATAAAGTCTTCTTCTGTTACATAAAGATACGGAGATGTACTGTTTGAGCTCTTGATGAACTTTCAAAGCATTTTTTACTCCTTTGAAAATTGATCAAGAAGGGGAGATACAATATCCAATTTTGTAAATTCTTTGTGTCTTACAAACGACGGAATTTAATTACAACTTTAAAGCTGCCATAACTCAATCAATTTTAGGAAGCTTAATAATAATAATAATAATAATAATAAAATAATAATAATAATAAAATAATAATAATAATAATAATAATAAATAATAATAATAATAATAATAATAATAATAATAATAATAATAATAATAATAATAATAATAATAATAATAATAATAATAATAATAATAATAATAATAATAATAATAATAATAAAAATAATAATAATAATAATAATATTATTATTATTATTATTATTATTATTATTATTATTATTATTATTATTATTATAATTTAATAATGTCTTATTATAATAATATTTGTGTATTAATTTAGTATTTATACTCTGTATTGTGACTTTACTGTATATTATTAGTTATCTAACATAACTTTGCCCTATATCATAATGTTATTATTATTAATTTATATCATTACATATCTTTTTCATTAGTTTATTATTATTATTATTATTATTATTATTATTATTATTATTATTATTATTATTATTATTATAAATTTGAAATCGAAGATTCAGAAAGCGTGTCACCGTTAAGACAAGGCGTAAACCCCAAGGGATCGAACTGTTAATCTGTAACAAAGGTTTCTCCAAAATGACCTGTCACACAAGTATTGATTTTCTTCATACTTCAACAATACAAGAGCTTTAGCTTTAGACATATTATTATTATTATTATTATTATTATTATATTATTTATTATTATTATTATTATATGATTATTGAAGAATTTGAATTATATTACCTTATATCATTATTATTGAATAATAATTTTATATTAAATTATTTATTATCTATTAATTATTATTTATTATTATTATTATTTAATGTATTATTATGTCTTAGATAAATTTACTTGTCTTACTTATTTATACTGTACAATCACTGCATTAATGTTGTATTTAAGGTAATAAGAGCAATAATCTAAGAAATTATTCTTTTATTAAGTAATTATATTATTATTATTTATTATTATTATTATTATTATTTAGTTATATTATATCTATATTTATTATTATTATTTATATTAGTAGTTCTATTATTTTATTATTATTCATTATTATTAACTTTTAAGATTGAAAAAATTATTTTTAAAATTTTTTAATTTTGTTATTGTTGCTATCACCATTATTATTAATTAATTATTTATTACACTTACTGTAATTGTTAAAATGTTTTCGTTTATTTAATATACTTCTGAATATTAATTATTAATTGTTATTATTATTATTTTAGGTTTATTCTTTTAAGTATATAATTTAATAATAAAAATAACAACAACGAAATATTTATTCCATCATGGTACGGCTTAATTAGGACACCAATATAAATTGTATAAATGCATTGTATAAATTTTTCTTTTGAATAAATTTTAATTAGTTAAACTAATTACATTTTTAAGTGTCTCTATGGGTGTATTTTCTGTATATGATTCATACAGAAGTATATTGTATTTATTAATCACGTACATTTTCTCGCATATTTTTGCCATTGCTGATTTCATGTTACTGTATTTCAATTCTTGAATAAACGTTTTTATATTGAAAAAATATAATTATTATTATTATTATTATTTATTATTATTATTATTATTATTTATTATTATTTATGTGTGTGTGTGTGAGTGTGTAATCTCGCAGTGAGAACGTGGACACGTTACGCTCGCCGCTTGAACTTCTCATATATTCCTTCTCCTCTCATCTCCTCTCGCCTCGCGTGGCTGACAGTATTATTCCAGATGAGTCATCATGTATAATATCATCGGTCGATAGTTAATATTATCATTACAATTATTATCCTCATTCTTAAGTTATTTTGACTTATTATATTATTCTGATCCAGGCCATACGCAATTGTGCTCTAATTATTATTATTATTTAATTATTATTTATGATCATTTATATTATATTATTTTTTAGCATTATTATTATTTACCCCTCATATATTTTTTATTAATTTTTTTTTAATTATTATTTCAATTCGGCTATCAGCATACGTGTGCTTATGTCTTCTCACTGGGTACACAGACTCCTCTTCTCTCTCTCCAATAACCCTCGAGTACCCAGGCCTCTAATTTCTACCATTAGTCTACGCTTGGTCGCCTCTTATGCCACGAGCTGTTGAGTATATAGGTGATATATATCGAGGTAGGGTTAGGTATTCTCAACTGATTATGATATAGAGGTATATGATATGTATGAGCGTATGTAGTGAGTAGGTGTGGAGGGTATACGTAGGGTGATTAAGTGTATAATATAGTAGTGGATAGTAGTGAGTAGTTATGAAGGTGATGATCGAGGGATAGGTATAGTAGTGTGGTGATAGTATATGAGTGTTGAAGAGTCCGAGGATAGTAGATCCGCCGGAGCCGCTGTTGTAAGAGATGAGGAGATAGATGGTGTGACCGAGGAAGTGGTATGTGTTTGGAGTCAGTGTTGGGTGTGGTGTGGACGTCGCTCAGAAAATTAGTAGAACGTTAGGCGACGGTTTTTGCGCTAGTGGGATATTCAAGAGATTGATAAATGATGTGTAAGTTTTAGTGTGATATGTCCAGTTATAGTTAATTGAGTGTAAGTTAAGAATAGTGAATTGGAGGTTAATGTACAATAATTATTTATAATATTATATTAAAAAATTAATTAAGAAGTTTAAATTTGAACTTGTTTTTTTTTTAATGGAAGAGCATTGGTGGAAGTGAGTGTGATGTTGATTCTTTTCGTAGTTCTACCTACAGTGCTAGGTTTCAATAAAATTTTATATTTTAGTATTTACGTATGTATTTGGCTCACATTAGAAAATTTGTAAATACATCTTTTCCCTATTTTACATACTTTACATATTAATATTATAATATACATTATTAGATACCTTCTCTTCTACGATAGTATTATAAATTAACTAACACCAAGTAAAAATTAATAAACTTTGCATTATGTGTTGTGAAAATGATATGTTAAGCATATAATATCTTATATAGTAAATTAATTAATCTATAAATTTTTTTCGTGTAGAGTTGTAAACAGTACATAATAAATTTGTCATGATATGTTTATAGCTTCATTTTGATAGTGACATAATATCTCTGTCTCCCTTTTAATAACTCAAGTTATTTATTATTTTATAATAATATTATACTATATATATATACTATATTATATTATATTATATTAATAGTATATATATATAATACATATAGTATAATATATTATAATAATATATAATAGTCATACTATATATATATATTACTATAATATATATATAATATATTATTACATATACTATATACTATACTATATTATATATATATATTACCTTAACTATGATATCATTATATATATATTATATATATAATTATACCTTATATATATATATATACTATAATATATATATTACATACATACATACATATCATATAATGTATATATATATATATACTACCTATTATATTATATATATTATATAATATATATACTTATATATATATATAGTATAATATATATATATGCATATCATATAATAATATATTATATATATATAACTATATATTATAATTTATATGGTTGTAGCTTACACTATATATATATATATATATATATTATATATTATATATATATATATTATATTATTTACATATATTATATATACTATACTATTATATATAATAACTATATACATATAATAATATATACTTATATATTATATATTATATATATATATATATATATATATATATATATATATAGTATATATATATTATATATTATATATATACTAATTATTATATCAATATTTATATAGTATTATATATTACTGATTATTATATATATATATATATACTATATATATTATATATATATATAGTAATATTATATATATATTAATATATATATATATACTATATTATATATGTATTTATATTATGTATATACTATTATAATATATAATATAATATATATTATACTATATACTATATATATATTAATATACTATATATATATAGATAGATACATATATATGTATATACTATATACCTTATATATATATAATATACCGTCATATATATAATATATATATATTAATACTATATATGATATACTTTATATAATATATACTTTATTAAGTTTATATATTAATATACTATATAATAGTATAATATAATATTAATAAATATATCTATGAGAATAAAATATATAATATGATATATAATAAATAAAAATATAAATACTAATATAACATATATAATATATATATAAAATAATAATCACCTATAATATATATAATATAATATATATATATATATAATATATATATATTATATACTAATGAAAAAATAGAAAAGTGTGCTATAAAAAACTTGTTAGATAATAAATTCTATTTTGCAAACAAAAAAAAAAAGAAATAAAAAAAAAGAAAATGAAAATAAAAGCCGACAAATTAACATACAAATTTGAATTTACGTAATTCGGTTAACTTTTGTTTACTAAGAAAATTTATTGCTTTAATCACGAAATTTTAGTGCTCGGGGCACTTTGCTACTGTTCTCCTAACAAGAACACTATTCGCCACTATATTATATATATATCTACATAATACATATATTATTATCTATATTAATAATTAAAAGCATATATATCCTTATTATTATATATTATTTTATTTTTATTAAAATTACTTAATACTTATACTACACAACTTGCTAATAATACTATAATATAAAATAATTAAGGAAATAGCACGGAATAAAAATTGCTATGGCAGGAACACCAGTTGCAGAAGCCGATTAAAAGTTCACCCAGTAGATGTAGATATTCTCCATATCTTTGCTTTGCTGGTACTATACACGCAAGAGTGTATATGTCAGCACAAGACAGAGAACCCATACGGAAACTAAAAAAACCGAATGTACTAGGGAGATGAGGGTTCAAGTGTTGGCTCTCACAAAGATTGGTTCTACTTATTTCTCGCCCTTTCGTGGCTGCTACTACATATACTCTCCGCTCGCTCTCTCTCATCACTAATTAGTATTTACTGTTATTCCCGTGTGTTCGTTATATAATTACTCATATTGAGGTAATCAGCCATGATAAAACTAATTAGGGAAAATTTATTTACATTGTAGGAGCGTCAACTTATCATTGTCCTACTTATACTATATGACATAACTAATTTTCTAATATCTTATCTCACCTTATTCATAAGAAACTATTATAATATAGTTACTTGTAGGCCTAAAACTCACTACACACTCACACTCTCCACTCTCACTCCTATTACTTATATTAACAATAATTACAGGCATTAACTACTTTATATATATATAATAGACATAACATAATAGCATATTACCCTATCTTTTACAAGCAAGTATACTTTGATTTATTTGTCACCCTATATATAATATATATATATATATAGTATATATAATATATTACCTAAGTTAAAATTATATACTTAGACATTTAGCCTCTTTATCTCATAGCATACTTAAAATATATATTCGCGTACATATATCTATGCATAACTAAAGCTCAATTATTGATCGTATTATATTATATGTCACATATATTTATAAGCTATAATTGCCTTTATATTTAAAGCATTAGTATAAGGCATAAGCCCTTGGGTTTTCTTCTTTTTCTTATAAAAATCTCAATAGAAAAAAAAGTATTTTGTGAATAATTTCATTATTTTAGTTTATAACTTTGCTTACCTGATTAGGGTGTATATATATAAAGAGGTAATTATTGTTCTATATAAATTTCAAACTGTGTTTTTATCTACATATATTGAATGGGTATTCTATTAGATTTTTAGAATTCAATTTTATATTGATATGAGGTGATATATAGACCCCATAATATAAATGTATGAGTTATTATAATCACTACTACTTCACTTGGATAGATAAGGGTCATCATTCTGACATAAGTTAAATATATAAAGTAATGGCTAAGTTGTTAAATACTGTATTATATGAATAAAAATACATTGGAAAAGTACTACTATATAAAAAAAACATAAATAAATTATGATCTGCATAGTTTCAGAAACAAATACACAAACCTATATATAAAAAATCACTCCAACTACAATAACTCCAATAATATATATATATAATTATATATATATATACCTATCTATATATGATAATATATATATAAATATATATAATACTATATATATAAATATTATATATATATATTATATATTATATATAATATTATATATATTATATATTATATATATATATATTATATATATTATATATTATATATTATTTATAATATAAATATATATAAATATTATAAATAATATATATTATATTTATATATTATATATTATTATATATATAAATATATTTAAATATTAACAACATTATAAAAATTAATTGGGCATTTTTTGGTCAGGCCCTAGTTAATATGATTTATTAAAATCGCATATATATATTAATATTATTATTAGTTATATATTATATATATTAGTATTATTTATATATATTTAATAATAATATATAATACTATATATATTATAATTATATATATAATAATATATATTTTAATATTTATATATATTATATAATTAATAATATTATATAAAATATATATTATATATATATATTATTTAATAAAATATATATTAATATTATAATATATAGTTTTAATTTTAAATTATATTATATATATATTTAATATAATTATAATATATATATATCATAATATATATTATAAATATATATATATTACTATATAATATTATATCCACAATTATAATATATTTAATATTCACTAATAAATAATAGCTATTATTTTATATTTATATAATTATATTAATTATATATATATTATGTTATATTAATATATATTATATATAATATAATATATATATATTATATATATATTAATATTATTAATTATAAATATTATATATATATCTTATAATATATATATAT